>CATIWQ010120892.1:0-15094 GCA_949673415.1 Euphorbia schlechtendalii | reverse complement strand
CCAGGTTGTTGGAGGATGGAGTTCCTTGCGCTTGGATAAGAACCATATTACCCCTGGGGATATACTGCGAAATGGGGTAGTTGAGGTGCCTGGAACTGTGAGTTGATCGACGTACTCTAGTTAGGAATAGGGTGTTGGGTCATTCCTTGGTAGAAAGGCCTTAGTGCGAATGCTGGTTGGATAGGATGACTTAATCTTGCCCCGAACTCGTAATACGTAGTAGGAGGTAGGGGCATCATGTGTGAGGTGGGAGGTCCTCCTACCTCAGGCCATCTAGTTGGATTGCCATTATTAAGGTTGACCCCCGGATTAGACACTACAATCTGAGCCCTCCCAATGTGCTAGTGAATGAGCGATGCTAGCTGTTCACTGTTGGCAAAGGCATTCAAGGCAGCTGCAATCTCGGCGCTCACCGATGACTATTGAGAATTTTATTTTGTAAGGATGGGTTGATCTTCCCTTACACCATCTTCTTATAGATTGGCCATAATAGTGTGTTGAACTGAATCTGAGTCTGAACCCGAATCCTCACTTGAGTCAGTGTACGGAACCCTCTCCAGATTAGCCATAATTGTGGAAAAGCGGACCAGGCGATGAGCAGGCCTCTTCTAAGCCCCCTTGATACATGAGCAGAATATTAGATCGTGCATGTAAGATTTGTGATATGATTCATGATGCGGGTAATGCATGAGATTTTTAATGTTATCACTGCATTCGCAAGTGGTTAGCATGCCATGATGCGAAATAACATGTATGTCAATCCATTTGAAACAAATAGGTTAGTCATTAGGTAAAAATGAAAACATGTAGAAATGAAAATCCAACATTAAGGGTTAGATTTGAGACTTGTATAATGTCTGTGTGAGGTCGTATCATGAGTTATGTAAGTGAGGTGACTAAATTACCTATGTGGTAATATGTCAATGGTTTGAGGTTTTGTATTATAACTGGGTCTCATGGAATGAGGAGGTCAAAATTGTTTCGGGTAAGTGGTGTGGCATACCCTAATAAAATGAAAACAACTACCGTATGTAGCTACCTAATGAATGATTTGTTTATTTCGCCCAATTAGGGCATAGTTTTTGGATACCTATGTGATCATCACTATTTAAGATGATACGTGAATTATTTCCTCGTGTGGGCGAATGATACGGGTATGAGGTGTATACCCTTGAAGATTTGGTAAGGTAAGACTTTCGAAGTAAGTTTTCTTCGTGTGGGCTTAGGTTAGGACATCAACTGGGATAACCATTAATGTGGGAAAATGGTTTTGGGTAGGTATTTACCCCATTTTGGCTTTTGGTGTGTATAATTGCCCCGGAAGGGCTGTGAATTGGATGTTGAGTGGACATCTCATGGGTAATGTGGTGGAAAGGTTATTGCCCCTTGCGGGCTAAGTGTCGGATGTCAAGTGGACATCACACAGTAAAAGATATGTTTGCCATATACATGCTAATGGCAGGATGTCAAGTGGACATCTCGCTGAAAAGGGGTAAGTGATGTTCCTAAGTGGTTTAATGATGTCCTAGGGTGACACAATCTATAGTATCAACTGTGCCTAAGTGTATGTGATATTGGTTTGGTATCATGATATGTACATTATCATGAGTGTGTGCGTTCAAGTGTCTGCACAAAAATTCATGGTTAGCATGATATTTGTTCAGTGACAAATTGAAAGCAGTAAACACATAGCACATAGCATGCAACGTCCAAACTTCTAACCATACAACTCCTGTGTGTAGGGTTTTTTGCTAGTCTTTATCCTATGTTTGGTTCATCTTAGTACCGCGACGATACTAAGGAGCTCACCTGCAGGAAAATATAATGCATGATCACGTGTTTGGGTAACACCCTTGGGAAAATGCCTACTGTTTATTTACATGAGGGTTATAAATTGGTTATTGATGTAGAAGGTTCTTGTTGCGCTAAAATACACTCCAAGCCTCTCCCCAAATAGGTTGAGGGAGGTACATGCGATATGGAAACAAGTGCTCCATCTGCTCAAGTACTATCTTTTCTCAAGGAGGTAGATTAGTACAAGAGAAAGCTCCACGGTAATAGGGGTACCTTTGACTTATGGGCTAATCCCTTCTATTACAATGCGAAATTATGAATATGTCATAATTAAGAGAAAATAGAATAATGTGATCAATAATTTTCGACACTTATCCAAAATCTAACATATTTGAAAAAATAAGTTTTAGAAAAATCCCCAGCGGAGTTACCACTGTGAGCAGACGACACGGAGCGGTGGGCCGAGAGCACGCGGAAGATGAGAGGTGCGGTCCACCGGGGTGTTTGTAAAAGATAGCATCGGGTTGGGGACCCGAGAGAGGTTTTGGTAGAGAAAGCGAAAACATTTTTAGATTGGTTTGAACCCGAATCCATCATCTCTTAGTGTGGAGTCACCACCTGGATTAGCTCTTTCCAGGAATTAGAGTCCTGTGAGGCTTAACGTCCGGGGGATAGCCCACCAAAACATAGAGATTCGGGTGCGGGATAAGTTACTTATTTCTTATGTGATCACATTATATTTCATCTATAGAAAATCATATTTTCCTAGTTATGCATATTCGCACTTAGGTTATTTTTAGACATTATATGCATGATTCATGTATTGCAAAATAATAAACCATCTACAAAGCAGAATAATAGACCATCTACAAAGCAGTAAGTAAATGCAGAAAATAAATGGAAAAAATAAATATTGCAAGGCTTTCAAAAATCATGTGATGCAACCGCCCGCTAACCTATTAATTACATTTCCCAAAAAATATGAAATTACGATACCCGAAGGAAAATTAAAATCCTAAACATACATCTAACCTGCATCCACAAAGGTTAGCATACGGGATATCACATATGTTAGATTTGATTTTAGCGAGGCCTGTGTTGCCTAATTAAAACATCGATGATTTTAAAGTTGTTAATTTAAATAAAAATAGTTAATTTTTATTTACACGTATGTTGGTCAATTTTATTAGTGAAAATGACCGTATGGCAAAAGGTGAGGTCTGTTATCTGGGAATATATTTTATTCCCTTCGTTGGGGTATTCTAACATAAAAATTAAAAAGAAATAAAAGATGAAGAAGAAAATTACAACATTATTTATAATAATAAGGAATAAAAATAATTTCTAGGTCCACAAATAAAGATCAAAAAGAGATGAAGCAGAAGATGAGCATGGAATTTGTAGTTCTAGGAACTCAGAGGCTTACTCTTGCAATATGAATCCACTTCAGCGTATCCGTTCGATCCCTAGGAGCGTTCCTTGTTCATTTTGATGTAATTGTAGTTTAATTGGAAAATACGTGTTTATTTATCCAAATGATAATCAGACTTGGGTTCTAAATTTGTTTTCGACCCGAGAATATCTGAGCATATTTGAAGAAAAAAAAAGATGAAGAAATTTGGGATCCAAACGTGTTTTGGATCCAAGAAAATATTAGAAGAAAAGAAAATATTTGTAGTATTTGTCTGTGTTTTTTTATCTGAATAAGAGAAATGTCTCTGAATTTTCAAGCCCCCTTCAATCCAAAAATGTCCGACTATTTATAGAAAAATTTCAGAAAATCCAAAAAAGGCAAAAAGTTTGACGGGTCACCAAAAAGTTTGGCGACCTCGCCAAACTGGTTGGCGAGGCTGCCTTGCCAAGTTTGGCGAGGCTCCCCGCCAAGTTTAGCGACGCTGCCTTGCCAAGTTTGGCAAGGCTCCTTGCTATCTTTGGCGAGGCATGCCCTCACCAAGGAGTTTGGTGAGGCCTGCCTTCACGCTTGGGATTTAGTCTCCCTCGGGTTTTTTTTTGTTTTCGAAATTTTTTATATATTTTCGTATTTTTTAATTAATTTCTAAATAAAATTAAATAATTCAACGGCTTGGTAGACTCCCACTTTTGAAGATCATTGGATGGTAAAAAAAGTGTAATTCGAGGATAAATATTCTGAAAAGCCATCATCATTGAATGCGCGAGCTGATACAAAATCCCGTGCTCACAATGACATGGGTGTGAAAGGGTATGTTTGTAAATCCATTTGAAACAAACAACATATGATCAAGGTTTCCCATGCTGCCCATGTGGAAGTAAGCAGAGTGATGCCGTTTTGGCAAAAAGATGATATGTTTACCAATCCTTTTGAAATAGACAGATCGAAATAAATAAGGGTCGCTTACTATCCAAGTAATAATACTCTCTCGATTTTGACAATCAATCACTTTGGATTTTCCTCATTGATTTTGAATTCGGGTAAACAATGTGTTATAAACTATGGTTTATACTATGATAAGTTCATGATTCCAGATGGCTAGAGGTTCGAGTGCCAAGTAGGCACTATTTTAATCATGGGTGATTTTAACCTTAAGTGGCATTGTCTCATCGTGTCTTCTAAAACTAAGTGACATTAACTTAATATGGGGTTATTGACATGTGTGTGTGTATACTTTTTTTTCTACATAAAAGGCCGTGGTTAGCATGATGCTTAATACAAATAAACATAATGATGAAAGAAGTAAACACATAGCACATAGCATGCAACATATCACTTCCAACCTTATATCTTCTGTGTGTAAGGGTTAGGCTTCTAAATTTAAGCTTGGGTCATCTTAATACCATGACGTATTAACAAATGAGCCTGCATAAGAAATGCATTTGTTTTTGTATACCTGGTGAGAGTATCTACAATTTCCTTTTATGAGTTTGTTCATGGGTTGTTGATGTAGAAAGGTTCTTGTTACGCTATGATATACTCCAAGCCTCTCCCAAAATAGGTGGAAAAGAGGAAGGTGCATGCTATATGGCAACAAGTGATCCACTCGTTAAGTACCTTTGGTCGCCATGGGATCATAAATGATACTTTTACAAGCGTCTCAGTAACACAAGACATCCTAATCTTAAAGGCTAAGCCATCTAATGCATATGCTTTTGTTTGATATATTTTAAATGAGGATTAACTCATTTGATGACTTTTCAATACTCATTGATAATCTTTTAAACTTTTAAGTTTATAAAAAGATATTCCTAGTAGAGTCACCACTGAGAGCGAATGTTCGACCTACGCGATTACTGCGAGGCGCCGGCACCGTGTGATGGGGCATGTAGTTTTTGAAAAGAAAGGTTTTACATGCGTGATTGAAAATGGATTTTAAGTTTTAAAGGCCCGAGGCCTAAATCTCTAGCCTATGTTATAGAGTCGCCACTCGGATCAGCTCTTCCGGGAAAATTTGGTACAACTTCGATTTGTTTGCCTAACCTATACCATAGTACAGAGATACGAGTTCAAATGAGTTATTACTTCGTCGTCATTTTGAGTTAAATTACACTATGTTAGAAACCACATTTATATTATTCGAACTAAACTAGATATTTTCGGCTTATGATTATTTTTATCGCGCATGCATAATGAAGTAAATAAATAAATTAAGAAAAGTAGACGCGTGGGAAAGTAAGTGCGCCTAATCTATAGGGCATTAATTACATTTTGGGGTGGGGGATACAAATCGCCTAAAATACATCAGAATCTAAAGGATACAATCGCCTAAAATACATCAGAATCTAAGAGATACAATCGCCTAAAATATATCGATATCAAATAAATATTAAAATTGATTTCAAAATTTAAATGTGATACCCGAAGGAAATTAAATCCTAACATTCATCTAATCCTAATCTACCTACATCCACAAAGGTTAACACAAATAATATTGAACATCACAAGTAGTCACAAGTATATTCGTTTCGATTTTTCACGAAACCCGAGCGGTCGAATTTAATACAACGAGAGATTTAAAATTCTTTCGAATGAAAAGGTTCATTTTATCCACATAAATGTTAAACCATTTTAGTGAAAATGCCACGTGTGAATGTTTTGTTGGGTCAGTTATCTCGGAACTTGGGTTCCCTTCATCGGGGATTCCTAACACTTCATAACAATATTAGCAAAATAAATCTAGGTCAAAACAAAACAAATAAAATGATATTATTGAACCCAATCTGAAAGGGAAATCGTTAAAATTAGTAAAATAATACCCCGGTGAAGGGGAACTTACTTCAACAGTTCAAACACCTTTCGGACCGATTTAGAGTTCTAAAAAATTCTCAAGCATATACTTTATGTTATTAAAAACTCAGATTTTAAGTCTAAATAGTCACCACTGACCCTCTTGAACATAAAATGATATGTAAAAATTTTCGAACATTCTGTTTGCATTACAATGTTGTTAACAGCATTGTTGATGTCTTTGACGACATCAGTGATGTCGTTAATAACATTGCAATACCGTTAATGGTATTGCAATGCCATTAACAGCATTGTAGCGACAAACAATAGTAGTTTTTCATAACTTTTTTTAAGCATCAAACACATATATCAAACATAAATAAGTGAAGCACGACTCTAGGAACTTTGAGGCTCACCCGTAGTTGTGAATCCACTTTGCTAAGGTCCACAAATTCTTTGGAAGGTCCCCCTTGTTTCTTTAGTTCTGTTTGTGGTTTGGTTGATGAAAAATATTTGAAGGAAGAGTAAGAGCTTACTCTTTTGAGGGACATGAAAATCCCAAAATGTTAGTCTTAACAAGTGGAAGAAAAGATGTAGTAGTCCTTCTCCTTTAAGCTTAGACATTAAAAAGGAAGTGAAAATCTAGCTTCCAAAGAACATAAAGCTAGAAAGATAACTTAAAACTTTACCAAGATTACTTACACCAAGCTCTATTTGCTTAGATCTTGATGAAAGTTCTCAAGAAAACACAACTAATCCTCAAGTTTGCTTAGTTTTTCAAGAATAAGTCAAACTAACTACAAAAGAGAACTAAACCTCAAGATTACTTAAAGGAACACTTAAGAACACCAAATGCCCCAAGTTCATATTCCTTTCTATGAAATTAAACTAACTAAACCAAAAATTTAAATTGTTGGATGGTTAAAGTCTAAACTTTGTTCAAAAACTCAAGAAAAACACTCAAGAACACTCAAGAATTCTCAAGAACACTTTGAACTCTCCCTTTCACTCTCTTGCATGAAAATGTGAGCTCTCATATCTTTGAAACTTAGCTCTATCTTTAAGGTGCTCTCTTCAATCCAAAGTCAACTTAGTTTTAGGCTAGGCCATAGTGTCACTTTTTACTATTTACTTTATACATAAGATCCCCAATGAAGATGGATGTAAAAGGTTGTAGGTAAGATGTGGGGAGTGGTTTTGTAGTAGAAATGTCCGAGCATGTGGGCAAGTGTTGGCTTAATAATAATAATAATAATTTTTATACACACAAACACACACACACACATACACACATACTCACATACACACACACACACACACACACATATATATACACACACATATACACACACACACACACATATATGTGTGTGTGTGTGTGTGTGTATTTCAAAATAAATATACTAAATAAGTTCACAAAAAAATGTCAAAATGTATAATTTACCCGCTGAACTTGGCCTCAAAAGCCAAATGACCCCCTGAACTTCACAAAGCACCTAGTTACCCCCTCAACTTGTAAAAAAGCACCAATTTGCCCCCTAAAAATACCCCGTGTCACCTTCTAGTTGATTTGACTTTTCAGATTTGACATTTTTCTCTCCCAATAGAAGTTGACATGTGGAAATCAGGGGACAAATTGGTGTGTTTTTTACATGTTGAGGTGGAAAACTAGTGCATTTTTGCAAGTTCAGGGCGTAACGTGGTGCTTTTTAAAGTTCATGAGGTCATTTAACTTTTGAAGCCATGTTTAAGGGGCAACCTATGCATTAGACCAAATAAAATTATATAACAATAATAATTACAATAAAATAGAAAAATACAATAATAATAATAATAATATAAATTTATAAAATAATAATTATGAAGAAATATCAAGTCCATCATCTCATCCTAAAAGGGCGGTCTAGGTAAAAATTAAGACAAGGTTCAATAGATTGAAAACCTATAAGGGTAGCCTATGCGAAAATTAGAACCAAAGAAGTATCAAATCTATCATCTCATCTTGGGAATGAAATAAATCATCATCTCCTCCAGAGTTTAGGACGAATATCTAGCAAAAGGCTTCCAAACCATCAAACTGATAACACGAACACATTTCAGGATCAACTACCCATCCAAACCTTCCTCAAGTCAAATCCAAGCTTTGAACTCGAATCTGATTCAACGAGCCAATGGTTGTCACTCTAAGGGATTCATCCATGGAATCCCCAATGAGACAAATCCTAGGGGCACTCATGCACTAGCACAAGAGAAGGCTCTCCAATGAATGAAACCCATAATACCTATAACAGATGAACATACATCATGTGATAAGTATTGTCCATACATAAAATGATTTACAGGTAAAAACGATGCTAAACTGGGGCAACACAGTCCTGGTAAATAAGAAACTCCACCTCCACTTGAGGAATTTGCAAACATCAAGAAAGATGATGGCCCACTCAAGCCTACTTAGGTCCCATTCAAGAAACATTATAACATCATGATCACAAAAGCCTCCTAAAACAACAAAGTGATCTTTGGGAAATCCCCAAATCTTCATCAAACTCATCTCTTCATCATGTATTAATTTTTTATTGAAGCGGCTAAAATTTTTGCTTTGCATAAACTCAATCAGATAATTAAAACTTACATCATAAAATGTATCAACATTATATTTTTCTCTAATATATCATAGGATGCAAGTCAACATCCTACTAAGGAAACATAACCGAAGAAAGAAACAGGTATCTTATTTGGTTCCCCTTTGAAATGGATTAAGGTAACCTACTACAGTAGTTCAAATGATCAAAGCCAATTGAAGGTCAACTCATAAGGGGCACACAATGACAAAAACTGAAGAAAGAAATGGTTGTCGACTACTAAATTGTTAACCTGCCGCAAGGGGCATCAAGCACCAAGGGATTTCGATGAAAGAAATGGACAATCCCCGTAAGGATATGAAGTTAGAAAGGAAGGCCCACGTCATCACCAATTTGGGACAAAGAAGTCACCAGTAACATAAGTCAGGTATATTCTCAATCCCTCCACTCCATTTCGTGTGATCATATTAGTTATACCACCAGCAATGATCACACGAGGGGCAACTATGAGTAGACGACGTTCTACCCACACGGTCGCACGGAGGTGCCAGCCCCGTGAGATGGGGCATGGGGTTTTCAAAAATGTGTGTTATGGTTGTAGAAAGGATTCCAAAGACTCGAGGCCTAAACCTCTAGCCTACGTTATACAGAGTCGCCACCTGGATCATCTCTTCCAGAAAATTCGGTACAACCTAGATCTATTAAGCCTAAACGATACCGTAGTGTAGAGATTCGAGTTTAGATGAGTTACTTATTTCATCATTATTTAAGTCATATTAGGAAAGTGGCTACCATATTCCAATATCATGATATCACATTCTAAACCATTTTCGAGTTAAATTTTAGCTTGCATACTGAAAGCAATAAATAAGTGCGGAAAGTAAACACGTAGGAAAATAAATGCGCCTAGTTTAGGGGGGATTATTTACATATATGGGGATGGGGAATAAAAATGGCATAAAATACATGAGATCTAGGTAACTGAATACATCCATATCCTATTATACAAATGATCTAACAAATACATAATTTTTATTGAAGTGCAATACCTGAAGGAAAATAAATCATAACATACATCTAACCTAATCTACCTGCATCCACAAAGTTTAGCATGAAATATTTTTACAACACAAACATGTGCCAATGCACCAAGTATGTTCGATTTAGATTTTAGAGGACTCATGTGATCGAGTTAAATAAAAAATGCTCACAAATGCTCATGGTTTCCATTATGAAAGATGATCCATTTTCATACAAATATGTTACTCATTTTATTAATGAAAATGCTGAATATGAATTTTGTCGGGTCGGATATTCAGAAACGAGGCGTTCCCTTTGTGGGGGTTTCCTAAATCAATATTAGAAACATAAATCTAGGTTAAACATGCATGACATAGCTATTATTTGTGTTAACAACGGCAATGATGTCACCCATATCGTTACCGACTTACTAGTGAAGGGCGATATCTATATGGATGACTTGAAGCACTTCTGTTGTCACTCCAAACCTCTATCCAGATATTAGCACTTCAAAAGATACTCATATATAACTTTTAAATGAGCTCTATGTGAGAGTTGGTTACCACGAATGGTGCATTTCCAAGTTCAGAGAGGTTTCGGCGAGTCATGTCATTCTCATAAGGAGTGAAACGGAGTGAAATGAAGAAAATATACAATTCTGCCAAGGTGAGATCGAAACTGATGTTGGTAAGGTTAGTACCAAAATTTCCCTAATGCCAAAACCGGCTTTTTTAATGTCGGTACCGACGTTGATGGTCCAGTCCTGTAAAAAAGCAACAAAAAATAGAAGAAAACAGCAAAGACAAAGGCCAAAACTTTCGAAGATCATAACTTTCACTACGGTTATCGGATTCAAACAATTCTCATCAGCCCGGAAATCTCATGATGTCTTTAACATACTGAAAGTAACAAAATTAAGTTTTAAAAACTGCTTTATACAGAAAGAGATCAAACAGTCCGCATTGTCCAAAACCATGAACCGTAATTTTGCTTAACTTCGAAAAGTCATAACTTTATTTATACTTATCCATTTTAAGTGATCTTTATCATTCTAGAAACCTCATGATCTAAGGAATCTAATAAAAATAAATAAATACACAATAAAATTCTTTGTCAAACCCAGAACTGAAAACATTAACATTCTTCCCAGGAAACCGAAACAAAATTGTACAAAACTTGGAAAATTCATAACTTTTGATATACTTGTCCGTTTCAAGCGATCTTTATCATTCCGGAAAGATCAAGAAGCATAGAATATGATTATGTAAACAAAATACTCAAAAACATTTGAAATCATACTGAAATTTCTGAAAAAGAAATTGGTGTGAAAAAACAGAAATAACCGAAATGAAAATGAAACTTCAAAAAGTAAAGCATATAAATGTAAGCAAAATCTTTAGGAACTCAAAGGCTTACCCCATAGTCATGAATCCACTTTTCTTTAAGGTCTATGAAGTCCTCCGGGAAGCTCTCCTTGTTTCTTTTTTGTTGGATTTGGTTGTTGGTTGGTGATTTATCAAAAATCTTTGGAAGGGATATATTCCTTGCCAAAGTATATGTTTCAGAAGGTTTAGTAAACTTCAAGTGATAAATATGTTGTAGACTCTCCATTTAAGTCTAAACCTCAAGGATTTAATCTAACAAACTCGAAATCTCAAGTGTTGGTGATCAAAGTTTGGTGTTTTGCTCAAGAACACTCAAGAATACATGAAGAAATGCTCCCTAATGCTCTCTAGATCTTTTTCTCTCTTTCTTTTCCATATTTTCCTTAGAAATTCTTTCCCGCCCATTTCTTTGTTGCATTTTCTTTATTTATATGAGTTCCCCTCAATCCAAAGTTAAAAAGCCTACTCCTTAGCCTTTTTGACCTTTCCCTTTCTTTTTCTCCACTTATGTTCCCTCCATCAATATGGAGGGTCCTTTCTAGCCACCCTATAGTATAGGGAGGGTGGCTTAATGTCAGCCTAAGGTGTATGGGGACTAGAGAGATTATGTGTTCAATTATTCCTGAAATTCTGCATCTTGTTGCGTCTGATTCAGTGACGTCGGTATCGATGTTGGCAACATCGGTATCGATATGACCAAGTCGGTATCAATGTGAACATATCGGTACCAATACGACCACATCGGTACTGATGTGATCAATATCGATGTCACCATTTCCTTTTTTGGATAGACTTTGGCTTAAACCAAGCTTGTTTTCAGCTACGATGGCAATATCTGTGTTTTTATTGCTATGATGACACCGACGTTGCCAACGCCAATACCGATGTTCTCACATCAGTATGGGTATTAGATTTAATTTTATCCTAGTCTTGACCAATCTGAGTAAAAAAGAACTGCCTAGAGCTTGAAAGAAACGAAGAATGCTTCTCCCGAGGACCTCCGATACCCTGTTAAAGTGAAAGACTAGCATAGAAAAATAAATTACAGCTTCATCATCGAACTCATGAGTGGGGATCAAAATCCAATTTCATAGGCTGCCCCTTGTGGAATCACTTCTGATTATGTGATCAGTATGATCTCATGATTGAAAGAGCAGCAGGGTTTCGAAATGATACCTGAACTATCGCAGTTGGCGCTTCCTGATGTGGGATCTTTGTGATGATCCGGGAACTTGCATCATAGCGTCATGTGACTGGTCTCACGCTACTCCTGGTAGGTTACTGGTTCGGTGATGTTTTCCTGTCAACTTTCATGATAGCTCCGTTGACTGTGGCAAGTCAGGGAAATGCGGACCGTAGTGGGTCCATTGACTTATGATAGGTCAGGGAAATGTGGACCGTTATAGGCCTGTTGACTATGGTAAGTTAGGGAAATGTGGACCGTAATAGGTCCTTTGAATGTCGTAAGTCAAGGAATGTGGATCGTAATAGGTCCGTTGATTGTGGTAAGTCCGGGAATGTTGACCGTAATAGGTCCGTTGACTACACTAAGTCGAGGGAATGTGGACCATAATAGGTACGTTGAGAGTGGTAAGTCAGGCAAATATGGATCGTAATAGGTCCATTAACTATGATAAGTTAGGGGAATGTGGACCGTAATAGGTCCGTTGACTATGGTAAGTCAGGAATATGGACTGTAATAGGTCCGTTAACTGTGGTAAGTCGAGGAAGTGGATCGTAATATATCCGTTGACTACGATAAGTCAGGGAAATATGGATCGTAAGAGGTTCGTTGACTGTGGTAAGTCAGGGAAATGTGGACCATAATAGGTTTGTTGATTGTGGTAAGTCAGGGAATGTGGACAATAATAGGTTCGTTAAATGTGGACCGTAATAGGTTGACTGTGGTAAGTTGGGGAAATGTGGACTGTAATAAGTCCATTAACTATGGTAAGTCAAGGGAATGTGGACCATAATCGGTCCATTGACTATGGTAAGTTGGGGAATTGTGGACCCTAATAGTTCCGTTGACTATAATAAGTCAGAAAAAGGTGTGGACTGTAAAAAGTTGTTCTCCACTTTTCTACTGATAAGTTTAACAGTTTTGTTCACAAGATTCGGCTATATATCAATGGTGCCAAAAACTTGTTGATGTAAAATACACGTGTTATCAGTACCTCTTATCAAATGGAAAAATGATGATAACTGCAAGTATACAATTGCGATATAGTTTTAAAAGATATCGAACCCACAAGGAAAGAACCAAGTCTAAAGATCAACAAGGGAAAATAGAATAAATAAAATAAAAATAAATTGAATGTTTTAGATAGGAAGATTAGAATGAAAAATGAGTAAGTATAGATGTGGAAGATTAGAAAATCTAAATAGAGAGATTTTCCGTACGAACAAGTATAGCAGAGAAAACATGCAAGTTTAACAAAGATGTTATGATTAGAGCAACACATGAAATAACTTTTCTAAACGTAGCGCAAACGAATTAAGACAATTATATAAACCTGGACAACGTTAATACTATACTTAGTATGGGTCGCTCTCACATAGCCACATTTAGCAAGTTACCATTCCAAAAATGTTGGCTCACTAAACAGCGTTATATCACAAATCCAATGATTATACACGATATTGTTAACCCCGAAACTACTCTTAAAATTAACTCCAACGCATATAACTTGATTAATATAAAAGACTTGATTAATATAAAAGACATAGCATGAAATGCGCATTATAACACATAGACATATAATAAACTTTGAAAGAGAAAGTATGAGTAGAAAGCAAAGCAAAGTTGTAAGGTATGCAAGTGAAAGCTAAAGTTGATCAAAACGCATCCACTCTTTAATGGGAGTCGTCAATTCCTGCAATTCTTGCGTCTGCTTTGAATTCGATCTCGGCCCATATAGAACCTCCGCTAGGATGCTATTCTTTATGAATATCGAACAAATGAATATTGAAGAACAAAAACTTTTATTGATAAGTGATTTACAAGTACACTTATACAACAATCGCTCGAGAATATAAATAAATCTAGTGATCAAAACAAGGATTCGAATCACTTAAACATTTTCTCGCTAACACTTATGAAAGTAGCAAACTAGATATTTATTCTCTATCCATACACTATACACTAACTTTCACCCCTCTCTTCTACACTCTATGATGCTGTACGAAATTGGAAGGTTTGGAGCCCTATTTATAGAGTTTGAAGGGTTGTGTCTATCCAAAAGAAGAGTCGTGTCCATTGGTGAATGATTGCATCTCTTCATTGTGATTGGTTGAGAGTCTTTGATATAATCCACAATGGATAGGCACCTTTTCATGATTGGTTGACTTTTGATAGGTGTCTTATCATTGGTAGTTGATAGCGGTTGATGGTGGTTGATCATGTTTGTCTGGCGCTTGGTAGTTAAGAAGATAAAACTAGAAAACCGTCTAAGTCGCGACCGCGATATGTAACTCATAACCGTGAATCTTTGATTGGCAGACTTCTATTTCTGAAGTATACAAGTAGCAACGTGAATGATTATCGTGATTGTGAATTGAGTTTTTCTTTAGAATTCTCCTTGCAACATCATCGATCTTTTACAACTTCGATCCTAAGCCAAATCTTTAAGTTCCACACATCTTTTTGCACTTTTTTCACTCTTTTTTCATCGAATTCCACTTTAGATCATTTTAATCCCAAGATTTACCTAGTATCTACATTTGCATAAAAAACAACTACATACCACGTGAAATCTTTTATATGAAGTATAAAAATGACTTAATTCATAGTGTTAAATGTATAAAATTAATATGATATTAAGTGTAATTATACACTTATCATACCCCCACACTTAACTTTTGCCTTGTCCTTAAGGTAAATTCAACAGAAGTGCATAAATTGGTAAACAAGTTCGTACCTCATTTGGCGAAAGACTATTGCAATGAGTACCACATTCCACGTTGCAAAAGATTTCAAGTAGAAGTTCAAAATTTCCCACAAATTAGTAATGTGCAATTTATATAGCTTAGTTGCATACCTTTGTTCTAAATGGAGAGTCAACCGAATCGCATCTTCATATAAGCGTTATATGCATACTCGAATATTACCT
>CATIWQ010120855.1:0-23098 GCA_949673415.1 Euphorbia schlechtendalii | reverse complement strand
AAGTACTTGCTAGATGTGAGGAAACTAATTTGGTATTGAATTGGGAGAAATGTCATTTTATGGTTAATGAAGGTATAGTTTTAGGTCATAAGATAGATGAGAAGGGAATTCATGTAGATATAGCGAAAACTGAGATTATTGAGAAATTACCTCCTACCATAAATGTAAAGGGAGTATGATCATTTCTAGGCTATGCTGGATTTTACAAAAGGTTTATTAGGGATTTTTTGGCTATGGCTAAACCTTTAACTAATTTATTAGTTAAAGATGTGAAGTTCGATTTCTTTGATGACTGTGTAAAAGCCTTCAACACCTTAAAACAAGCATTAGTTTCGGCACCCATAATTGTGAAACCAAATTGGTCTCTGCCATTTGAATTGATGTGTGATGCTAATGATGTTGCTATTGATTGTGTATTAGGTCAAAGATATGAAAAGAATTTGCATGTAATTTATTATGCGAGTCACACTTTGTCTTCTACACAATGCAATTACACCACCACTGAAAAATAGATGTTAGTAGTCGTATATGCATGTGATAAATTTAGATCATATTTGATTAGATATAAAGTAATAGTTTATACTAATCATGATGCTTTGAGATATCTATTGCTAAAAAAGATGCCAAACATAGATTAATTAGGTGGATCCTTCTTTTACAAGAGTTTGACTTAGAAATAAGGGATAAAAAGGGAAGTAAGAATACCATAGCTGATCACGTATCTCGTTTAGAAGATGAGAAGGGACCTATAGTTGAAACTGGTGATATTAATGAACTTTTTCCAGATGAAAATCTTATATCTGTTAAACATACTGTTAGTCAATGGTATGCCAACTTTGCAAATTATTTGGTTACGCATACTTTACCCTCTGATATAGATTCTAATGGTAAGAAGAAATTTCTTAAGGATATTAGATCATTTATGTGGGATGACCCTTATTTGTTTACGGTATGTGCCGACGGTATTGTACCGATGATATTATTCGTAGATGTATAGATGATACTAACTTTTCTTCAGTTTTAAGTCATTGCCATGATAGCATATACGGAGGACATTTAGGACCAGCAAAAACCGCTGCTAAATTTTTAGAGATTGAGTTTTATTGGCTAACATTGTTCAAGGATGCTAGAGATTTTGTTCAGAATTGTGATAATTGTCAGAGAATAGGAAATATAAGTCGAAAAGATGAGATGCCATTGAAAAACATCTTAGAATTGGAGCTTTTTGATGTTTGGGGTATAGATTTCATGGGACCATTTCCTAACTCTAAAGGTAATAATTACATTCTGGTTGCAGTTGATTGTGTTTCAAAATGGGTTGAGGCTAGCTCATATAATAAGAATGATGCTAGATTAGTAACTAAGTTTCTTAAGCAATTATTTAGTAGATTTGGAGTTCATAGGATTATAATTAGAGATGGAGGTTCACATTTCATCAATAAGACTTTTGAAAGCTTGATGCATAAGTATGGAGTACATCATAAGGTTGCTACCCCATATCACCCTCAAACTAGTGGTCAAGTAGAAATTTCTAATCTAGAAATTAAGTGGATTCTTGAAAAGACTATCTTGAATTCTAGGAAGGATTGGTCTACTAAGTTAAATGATGCATTATGGGCTTACAGAATAGCTTTTAAGATACCTATTGGTATGACACCTTACAAGTTGGTTTATGGAAAAGCATGTCATTTACTGGTAGAATTAGAGCATAAGGCTTTATGGGCTTTGAAGAATTTGAATATGTTTTTACACAAAGCCGGTGAAAGAAGAAGGTTGGATTTAAATGCGTTAGAAGAACTACATTTGTCATCATATGAAAACGCAAGGATCTATAAAGAGAAGACAAAACGATGGCACGATGCAAAGCTACAGGAAAATAAGTTTAAGATTAGAGATAAAGTTTATAATTCCTAACTTCGCTTGTTCCCTGGAAAACTCAAATCTTGTTGGAAGGGACCTTACGAAGTTATTCAGGTATTTGACAATGGAGCATTGGAATTGAATGCCGAAAATGGAGAAATATTTCGAGTCAATGGCCAAAGATGTAAACCTTATCTTGAAAATAAATTTGAACAACAAGGTGTTGATGTTCAATTACTATCTTCACCATAATCATTCCAGGTAAGTAAATAGTGAATATTTATTATTTACATTTAATGCATTTGTTTTTTTTTTAGTTTTTCTAGGTGCTAAGTCTAAAAATTGAAGAAATAGAAGGATTAAAGAAGGTCATGATCATGACTATAGATCTTGCTCGTGAAGTATACCGCAAAACCTTCTATTCCTGTTTTGAAAGAAATCATGATCGCGATATGCCTTCACGATCGCGACATGGAGAAAAAAATATGACAGTTGTAGATCGCAATTAATAAGCGATAGATGGCCGAAACTACCATTAACGGCTAGTTTGAAGAGAAAACGGCTATATTGACTATTTTGGCCAATTAGAGACCTATTGGAACTCTATATAAAGGTCTTGGTTGAATCCATAACCACCATAACCTTCCTACAAGTCTTCTCAAGTTCTAATTCTTTCACAAACAACTCTATTCTTCTATAATTCTCAACCTTTTCAAACTTTACTTCAAAAAATATCATGACTCGTGTTAAGAAATCAGCCAACCAAAGAAGAGAAATCCCAAATTATCAAGAAGAATACGATTGTCCTTTTCCTATCCGGACACGTGAGGAAGGGAAAAGATTTCAAGTTCTGAACAAATTAGAGATAACAGGCATGATTTTCTTGATTTAGTTCTCTTGGAGACATTGGGCCTCCATGAGTAGATTTGGATGGATATTTTTGATCTTGGATTAAGCCAATTTGTGGGGATGCGTTTTCCACAAAATTGCGAGTTGATTTTGGAATGTCTTATGACATTCAATTTTGAAGACAACAAGAAGAGGGCTATTCAATTTCGCAACCAAGGAAAACAATATACCGTCACAAGAGATACGATGAATGCTTGGTTTGGTTTTGAAGTTGAAAATTCATCAAGTATGACAGATTCATTTCAAGCAAATCGAGTTTGGGTATATTTAACGGGTAAGCGAGCTTTCAATCTAAAAATTCTCCAAATAAATTGATTAAGGACGAATGTATTCTCCTACTCCACAAATACCTGGCCACTTTGGTATTTTGTCAGGTGGAGAACAAGAAGGTCCAAAAGAGGGATTTGTTTGTTCTCTCTTGCGCGATGATGAAGCAAAAAGTGGAGTTCATGGATATCATATGGGACATGATGAAGAAAAACTCAACTAGCATAAGAAAACAAATTGGGGTAGCCGAAATTATAACCGGCATTGTAATGGTAGCGCGATAAGAACTTCCATATGTTCAACAACCGAGTGAGTATTTTCAATATATGGATGGGAATTATTTGAAAAATAACGAACTTCTTCAAGAGAACAATGGTATCTTTTCTTTCTACTCCTACCTCAACCGCATAAGGAAACTAATCTCAACTCATGAGGAACCTTCCACTGACCCATCCGATCCAATTGCTGGACATCATCATGGTAAAGCTCCTTTGAGAAGAAGAAGATGAAGCGCTAGAAGATTGGAAGGCAAATATGCAACAAAAGCTAGACAATTGCCAAGCGAAACTTGGAGTGATGAAGAAAGACATAAAAATTCTAAAGAAGAGTAATAGTCGATGCATTGAAAATTACTATCATTCTTTAGAAAACAAAATTATCAATTTACTCCTAGTCCCCTGGATTCTCCTTCACAATAAACAGGTTTACTTTTTTCTTTTCTTTTTCAAATATTAGACTAGTTATTTATTTTTCATTTTTTAGATTTCATTTTTAGTTAGGTCTCTCACAATGAGGACATTGTATTCTCTAGTGTGGGGGGGGGGGCACTTATTTGTATAAAATCTGTACAAAAAAATTCAAATAAAATTAAAAAATTGAAGAATGAAAAATTTTCTTGATTTTGTGTTGTTTATACATTATCCATACCTATACTATACTAACATTTGTTCCAAGGTTATTGTGAGTGTTAGGTATTACAAGTTCAATAGTGGTGCATATTTCTAACAAACTTTTTGTTTCAAGTATGAGTGCACGTTGAGAGTGTGAGCGCTTAGGTAGATTGGCACAACATTTAGCATTTGGTAAGTATGAGTGGTGAGTAACATTCAATAGCAACATTCCAAATAAGTTTTGATACATATTTCAATGTAACATGAATTAGTATAAGTTATATAGTTTTAGTTTAATGCTACCGATAAGTTTTGAGTGGAGTAATATTTAGTAGTATTCTTACTATGAGTTTTATATACAATTCTCGAATACATCCTATAAGTATTAAGTGTATCTAAAGTGTAAGGAAACTATAGTCATAATACTTTGAAAGTGATCAATAAAGGATGAGGGTATTAAGAGAAAAATCAAAAGAAAGAGAGGATAACCAATGAATATGCAAAAGGCGAGGAATGGTACCGAGCAGAAACTGCAACCATGTGAAAAAAAGTAAAAGTAGCATAGCACGAAAAATGGGTGAAAAGTACAAATATATACTTAAAAAACGTATGCTTAAAAGAAAAAAATGAGAGAAAGTGGTATGGAGTATAAAATGCAACCACTAAAAAAGGAGAGAGTGGTATGGAGCATAAAATGCAACCACTAAAAAAGGAGAGAGTGGTATGGAGCATAAAATGCAACCACTAAGAGTGTTTAGCATCCTAGGTTACCTAAAAATGCCTTGAGATCAATATTTTCAAAGTGTGCTTCCTCTGTCCTTTATACTTTATACTATACTTGAGAGAAGGAAATATTCGAACAAGCGTATAACGCTTATATGAAGACGCAATTTGGTTGGCCCTCCATTTAGAATAAAGGTATGCAACTGGACTATATTAATTGCACATTACTAATTTGTGGGAAATTTCGTATACTTTACTTGAACCTTATGCAATGTGGGAATGTGGTACTCACTACAATAGTCTTTCGCCAAATGAGGTACGAACTTGAATTACTATTTTATACACTTCTGTCATCTTTACCTTGAGGAAAAGGCAAAAGTTAAGTGTGGGGGTGTGATAAGTGTATAATTACACTTATTATCTTGATATTTTTATTCATAAAATGATGTGTTTTAGAGTCATTTTATACTTCATATAAAAGATTTCACATGGTAGGTAGTTGTTTTTTATGCAAGTGCAGAAACTAGGTGAATCTTGGGAGTGAAATGATTAAAGATAGAATTCTATGCAAAAGGAGTGAAAAAGGTGGAAAAAGATGCATGGAATGCAAAGAATTGGCTTAGGATCGAAGTTATCAAAGTTCGGTAAAGTTGCAAAGAAGAATCATGAAGAGAAGCATAAGTCACGACCATGTCACGATCGTGATTCCTATTCACGATTGACCAAGTCATGGTCGCGACTATCTATCGCGATCGTGACTTATTATTCTTCACAAGCAGTAAGTTACCAACTTACATTCACGATCATGAAATGTATGTCACGCTTACAAATCGTGATGGGTTTGGTCAACTTTTCTCAACTTCCAACCGCCAGATAAGAATGATCAACCGTCATCAACCGCCATCAACTGTTAGGTGAAAATACACCTTTTGGAGGATAATGAAGCATGAAAAGGTTCCTATCCATTGAAGATAAGGATGAAATCTTGCATCCAATCACATGAAGATGATGCAACCCTTCACCAATGGACATGACTGTTCGTTTGGATAAACGCAACCTTTCACACTCTATAAATAGAGGTTCAAATAAACCATTTCATGCATGATGGGATAATGAAGATGGTATGAGACGTTATAAATGATAGATAGTGAGTGAAAGTTATAGATTTCGCCAAGTTCATAGTGTTAGAGAGAAAAATGTATAAGTGATTTGATTCTTGTTTTGATCACTAGATTTCTCCACAAATTTGAGTGATTGTTTTATGAGTGTGATTGTAAAGCAATTATCAATAAAAGTTTCTATTCTTCAACATTCATTTATTCAATATTTACAAAGAATAGCATCCTAGAGGAGGTTCTGTACGAGTCGAGACCGAATTCAAAGTAGATACAGGAATTGCAAGAATTGACGACTCCCATTAAAGAGTGGATACGGTTTGATCAACTTTAGCTTTCACTTGCATACCTTACAACTTTACTTTGTTTTCTACTTATACTTTCTAATTCGTAGTTTATGATATGACTATGTGTCATAACGAGTATTTCGTCTTACGTCACTTACATTAATTAAGTTATATACTTTTAAGTTGACTTTAAGAGTAGTTTCGGGGTTAACAAGATTGTGTATAATCACTGGATCTATGATTTTAATGCTGTTTAGTGAGCCAACATTTTTGGAGTGGTAACTTGCTAAATATAGCTATGTGAGACCGATCCGTACTAAGCATAGTATTATTGTTGTCCAGGTTTTTATAAGTGTCATAATTCATTTACCCTAGATTTAGAAAAGTCATTTCATGTGTTACTCTACGGTGAATTATAGGATATTTGGGCTTCTAGAATCGAGTTTGTTGAAGTTATCTAGTGCATAAAACATTCTTGATTATTTTGCAAATTTCACTCTACTATACTTGTTCTTAGGGAATATTTATATGCTTTGCACCTTCTCTGATCATTTCATGCATCTGTCCATTCATCAATCTACCATTTAAAAATCTTCAACTTATTTTATTTTCTTTTGTTCCGTAACTCTAGTTGATCTTTATAATCGAATTCTTTCCCTGTGGGATCGATATCTTTTAAAACTACATCGCAACTGTATACTTGCAGTTATCCTCATTTTTCTATTTGATAAGCGGTACTGACAACACCTGTTCATATTTAGAACTTTTATATTATCAGTAGAAAAGTGGTAAATAGTAGGGGCCTCATTGGTTTTGGATTTTGCAGGACTCTTCCCCTCGGCCTTAGAGGAATAAACCTTCTACTTGGTAGAGGAAGCAGTGGCGGTGACTTTCTCTAGGATGCTAGATATGAGGGCTTTGTCTGAATCATCACTATCATTGAAGTCCACCATGAAGCCATGTTCATCCTCCTTTAGGATTTCCATCGATACTATTGTCGGTACGCACTTTAGCTTGCACTTTTGTTGTTCCTTATTGTACCTAGTATGTGCCTGGTTGTGAACAAGTTTGCTGAAGTGAGCCATTTCAAATCTCTTCACACGGGCAAAACTATGTCATAGGACTCCCCCAGAAACTGAGCGATGTCCATTTTTGCTACCTCATAAGTTCGGTTATGAGGTAACCATAATGATAGACAATAGTCAGCTTGGTCAAATGGTGAAGAATCACCACTGGCCAGTTAAGCTTCCTACCCTCTACCAAATGGTAGACTGCACACCTCTCAAAGTAGGTGTAGCTAGTCACACACCTAGTTTTTGGTAGCAGTATTTTTACTACAAGCTCATGGCACATTCTAGCAGTCCAACTCATCCTGCTTGGTGCTATCTCCCCTGATACATAGTTCGCGAGGAGCTCCCAATCTTCTGGAATGATTATAGCATCTTCGTCACTGGTTTTGCAAAGCTGAGTGCCTCTATTAGGCATATTGAGAATGCTCCCAATAAATCTCGCACAAATGAGAGTGGATGTTCCTCCAAAATCCATCATCAGAACATCATCAAACCCATGGATAGTGTAGAGGTTTGAGTAGAAGGCTCTGATGAGTCCTGAGATAGCAGGACCTTCCATCTTCAGGAAGGAACTGAGATGTTGCTGCTTGATGATCCTATGCATAGTTTTGTTTCGCAGTAACCCTTCATAGTCCACTTCATAAACGGGACCAAACTCAAGGTTGTCTGCCCACTCCACCTTTGTGAATAGGGTTTCTTCTTGCAAAGTCTTTTTTTTTGGTCTTTCCCTCAGGGTTTACAACAATCTTCATGGAAGTAGTCCTCTTGAGTTTGAAAGTGGTTCTGGTAATTGCCATTTGAGAGAGGAATTGAAAAGGATTGAAAAAGAAGAGAAATTAGGGTTCGAATGCTTTAGATTTCAAATTCGCAGAAAGCAAATAACCTTCTCTCTTCAACTATTCAACTTATATAGACATTAGGATCTCTCAGGGGTACGTGGTGCTACTACAGCTCAAGATGAAAATGAACGTTGAGATTGGCATAAGATTAACCGCCTCTGTAAAATGGTGAGTATTGATAAAAATGGTTCCTCTTCACACCCATGTCTTTTTGAAAACATAAGACTTGAATTTTAACCGCCAAACTGTTCCTCACGCCACAGTGTTATCTACGCATCTTTTGAAGGTTTGATCTTCCAACACTTAGCAAAATTTTGAGATTTTTATTTTCCTTCTTCTTCTTCAACGTGGATTTGCCATTTTAATTAACTACCTCAGAACACATAATTGCTCCTTTGGCAGTGGCTTGGTGAAGATATCAGCACTCTATTCCTTTAAAGGAACATACTCTAGCTTGACATCTCCTCGTAGCACATGATCCCTTATGAAGTGATGTCTGATAGTAACATGATTCATCTTGCCAAGCTGACCTGGATTTTTGGATAGGTCAATTGCGCTCTTGTTATCACACATAAATTCGAGATAATTTGACTTTATACCATAATCTTCTTGTTGCTACTTAATCTATAGTAATTGTGCTACACAACTTCCTGCTACCATGTACTCAGCTTCAGCTATACTCAGTACAACAGAAGTTTGCTTCTTACTATATCATGAGGCAAGACACTCTCTAAGGAAATGACATCCTCTTGTGGTACTTTTCTTGTCAAGCTTGTCTCTATCATAATCAACATTTGTGAATCCCCTAGAGTGAAATCTGAGTTAATGGGATACCACAAACCTACTTCAATTGAGCCTTGCAAGTACTTGAGAATTCTCTTTGCAGTGGCTAAATGAGATTCTCTAGGGTCAGCTTGATACCGAGCATAGTAGTACATAGCATACTGTATGTCTAGCCTACTAGCGGTGAGATAAAGAAGTGACCCAATGATTCCTCTGTAGAACTTGCTATCCACAAGTTTTCCAGCTTCATCTTTACTCAGGATAATATCAGTGGCCATAGGAGTGAACATTGGTTTTGAATGTTCCAATTCAAATTTCTTCAGGACTTCTTTGGCATACTTAGCTTGACTGATGAAAATTCCATCTTCAGTCTGCTTGATTTGAAGACCAAGAAAGAAATTGAGCTTTCCCATCATAGACATTTTGAAATCGCTCTTCATCTGTTAGCTGAACTCCTTAAATAGCTTCTCATCAGTTGCTCCAAATATGATATCATCAACGTATATTTAGACTAGCAACACATCTTCATTTCTTCACTTGATAAACAAAGTCGTATCTGATTTTCCTCTTTCATAGCCTTTGCTAATCAAGAAATTAGTCAAACTCTCATACCAAGCTTTAGGAACCTACTTCAATCCATAGAGAGTTTTCTTTAATTTGAAGACATGCTCAAGATTCTTCGGATCTTAAAAGTCAAGAGGCTGGCAAACATAAACTTCTTCTTGCATAAATCCATTCAGGAATGCACTCTTAACATCCATTTGAAATAATTTGAAGTTCATATGGATGCAAAGGCACACAGGATTCGAATTGCTTCAAGTCAGGCTATAGGAGCATAGGACTCATCATAATCGATTCCTTCTTGCTGATTGTAGCCTTGCGCAACAAGCCTAGCTTTATTCCTGACAATAGAGCCATCTTCATCTAGCTTGTTCTTGAAAACCTATTTGGTTTCAATGATTGATTTCCCTTTTGGCTTAGGAACTAGACCCCAAACATCATTGTTCTTGAACTGATCCAGCTCCTCTTGCATTGCGATCATCCAATAATCATCTCCTTTTGCATCTTCAAACTTCTTGGGTTCGATAAATGATATGAAGGTTGGATGACTCATAATCCTGCTGAGCTGACCTCGCATCATCACTGGATTATGAACATCATTAACAATGCTGTCCAGTGAATGGTTGCGATGAACTCTAATCTCTCTTGGAAGACTCGAGTTAAATGCTGGAGGATCGGCAACGGGATGCTAAGGTGGAGGTTGATCTTCACCATCGTTGAAGTTGATACAAAGATCCTCATCATCTTTGACTTCCTCAGCTTCAAGTTCTTGTGCTGGGTTGGGTATCACATAGAGTGGCATACTGAGTGGATTTGCTTGTTGGGTGTGAGCATGGGATTTTGCTCCCGACTCGCAAGTTAGATGATGAAGCTATAATTTATTTTTCCTTGCTAGCTTTTCACTTTTTACAGGGTCTTGAATTCATTCGGAGGAAGCTTGATTTGTTTCTTTGAGCCTTTCCCTTTTTTTAGGTAATTTCAGTATAAAAAGCCTAAGGCAAAGAAGTAATGTCGTTAACTACATCGCAATGTCGTTAACGGCTTCGCAAAGTCGTTAATGGCATCGCAATGTTCGTTAACGACATTGACTTTTCAATAGAGCTAAAATTGCATTTTCTATAATTTTCAGCCAAAAAGGTGACTTTTTCCCACATGCTCGGACATAATCACTGCAAAACCACTCCCCACACCTTACCTAAGACCTTTTACATCAAATCTTCACATGGGATCAAATGATTAGAGCTAAAAAGTAAAAGCATGGCCTCTAAGGCTAAAAGCATGGCCTATGGCTATAAAGGAGTTGACTTTGGATTGAAGAGAGCTCCATAAAGATAGAGCTAGAATTTCAGAATAGGGGGGGATTAAAGGGAGCTAAAATTTTCATGCAAAAGGTGCAAGTGAGAGTTCAAAGTGTTCTTGAGCAAGTTTGAGTGTTCTTGAGTGGTTTTGCTTGAGTTTTTGCATTAAGTTTAGACTTTAAGCATCCAACAACTTAAGGTTTCGGGTTACTTAGATTAAGTTCATGAAAAGGGCATGAACTTGGGTCACAAGGGTCCACTTGTTCATCTCTTAAGCAAATTTGAGGTTTAGTTCATCCTTTGAGCAAATCTTGAGGTGTAGAGATCATTTAAATAAACTTGAGGTTTGGACTTGAATGGAGAGTCTAAATCACTCCCTTGAAGGATACTACACCTTCTGAAACATCTACTTTGGCAAAGAATAGATCCCTTCCAAAGATTTTCGGTAAATCACCAACTAACAACCTATCCAAACAAAAAGAAACAAGGAGAGCTTCCCAGAGAACCTCATGGACCTTAAAGAAAGTGGATTCATGACTACGGGGTACACTTTTGAGTTCCTAAAGTTTGTGCTTACCTTTATATGCTTTCCTTTTTGAAGTTTCAATTTCTTTTCTGTTATTTCTATTTTTTGCACAACAAACTATTTTTTGGGAATTTCAGTATGATTTCAAATCTTTTCGAGTATTTTGTTTACATAAACATATTCTGCACATCTTGAGCTTTCTGAAATGATAAAGATAATCTAAATCGGTTAAGTATAGCAAAAGTGATGATCATTTGAAGTTTCGGATTTTCATTTTGCTGTTTTCTGCTGTTTCTGTGTATTTTCTGCAGGTCTGGAACTTCGGTGTCGTTAACGACATTACCCCATGTCATAAATGACATTGAAATGTCGTTAAAAAATTGCCTAATTTTGTTAACAACATTGCCTTTGGCAGAACCCAGTTTCATTTTGTTTTGCTTCGTTTCAAATCATTTAAGCCCGGAATGACCCACTAAGACCTTTCTAAGTTTGGAAATGCATCATTGGGGTTAAAAAACCTCTAAATTGTAATTATTTAGGAATTATATATGATTTATTAATGTATTAATCTGCTTATTAAGGTTTGGAGTAGTAACGGAAGCGCTTCAGGTCATTCATATCGATATCGCCCTTCACAAGGATGTCGGTAACGATATGAATGACATCGTTACCGTTGTTAACCCAAACAATGGCTATGTTATGCATGTTCGGAGATTTATGTTTCTATATGTTGATTTAGTTCACCCACATGAAGGAAACTCAAGTTCCCGGATAACTTACCCAACAATATAACATGCAACATTTTCACTAATAAAAATGACCAATATAGTTGAAAATCAAAATGAACAATTTTCATGGAATGAGAACTTTGAAATCTCTGTGGTTTTGACCTCGACCACATGGGTCTTACCAAAATCCCAATCGAGCATACGTGGTACACTTGGTACATATTTGTGTGGTGGAATATCCTCTGTGCTAACCTTTGTGGATGTAGGTAATTTAGGATAGATGTATGTTAGGGTTTAATTTCCTTTGGGTATCGCATTTATCAAATGTAATATTTGTTAGTTATCGATGTATTTTGGAGATTTGTAAATCCCCCATCCCAATATGTAATTAATCATATAGATTAGATACATTTACTTTCCTACGTGTTGACTTACTTTATTGAACTTTATTTACCGCTTTTGCATGCTCGCTAAATAACCAAGAACATAAGCCGAAAACATCTAGATTGAAATGAAAGCTGAAAACATCTACATTTACTTTCCTAAGTGTGGTTTCCAAATGGGAATAATGTTAACTCAAATAACGGCAAAGTAAGTAACTCATCCCAGACACGAATCTTTGAACTATAGTATCACTTAGGCTTAACGAATCTAAGTTGTACCAAATTTTCCTGAAAGAGCTGATCCGTGTGGCGACTTTGAGTATCATAGACTAGAGGTTCTAATCTCGAGTCTATTAAACTTATTACACGAACAAGTTCCTTTCTTTAAACTTAAAAACAACTTTTCTTTCCGATCGGGAAAGTCCCCACGCCCCATCTCATGGGGCAGGCGCTTCGCGACAACCATGCAGGTTGAACATCGTCCGCACACAGTGGCGACTCTGCTGGGGAAAGTATAAATATAGAAAAGTTGTTAAATGAGTTAAATCCATGCTTACGGTATTTCGAATAAAAGCATATGCATTTGATGGCTTTGATGGCTTAGCCTTTAAGAATAGGATGCCCTATTATGAGCACGGCATTTTGTACCAGCTCGCGTGTTCAATGATGAAAGCTTTTCGGGATATTTATCCTCGAATCACACAATTTTCAACCGTCTGACAATCTTCAAATGGGAGTCTTCTTCGTCTCTAAATTTAAAAGGATTTTTCTATTTTTTCACCTTTAATTCAGAAATTAATTAAAAAATATAATAATACATAAAAAAATCCGAAAACACCACGAAAAACCAAGTCCAGAGCCAGCCTCGCTGATATTCGGCGAGGCAAACCTCGCCAAACTCTAGCGAGGCTCGCCAGACTCGTTGGCGAGGCTGGCCTCACCTCCTAACCAACCAGTCTGGCGAGGTCGCCAAACATTTTTATCTTTTTTGGATTTTTTGAGATTTTCCTATAAATAGTTTGACATTTTTGTGTTGAAGGGGGCTCGAAATTTCAGAGAAAATTCTTCTTTTCAGAAAAAAAACATTAAAAAATACTACAAATATTTTCTTTACTTCTAATATTTTCTTGGATCCAAAACACATTTGGATCCCAAATTTCTTCATCTTAAAATCAAATTTCTTCTTAAATCCTCAGATATTCTCGGGTCTAAAACAAATTTAGAACCCGAGTCTGATTATTATTTGGATAAATAAATACTTATTTTCCAATTAAACTAAAATGAAAGAGGAACGCTCTCGGGGATCAAACGGATACGCTGAAGTGGATTCACGCCAAAAGGGTAAAAGCCTCTGAATTCCTAGAGCTGCTTATTTCATACTCTTTGATTTCTTTCTTAATTTCTTTTACTTGTAGACCTAGGAATTATTTCATTTATTATTATTGAAAATGTTGTAATTCTCTTCTTCATCTTTTATTTCTTTTTAATTTTTATGTTAGAATACCCCAACGAAGGGAATTAAAATTATTCTCGGATAACAGACCTCACCTTATGCCATGCGATCATTTTCACTAATAAAATTAATCAACATACGTGTAAATAAAAATGAACTGTTTTTATTTAAAATAACAACTTTAAACCATCGATGTTTTAATTAGGCCACACGAGCCTCGCTAAAATCAAATCGAACATATGTGTCATATTTCATGCTAACCTTTGTGGATGTAGGTTAGATGAATGCTTAGGATTTATTTTTCTTCGGGTATTGCGTATATTTTTACGGAAAATGTAATTAATAGGTTAGCGGGCTATTGCATTCCCCGATTTTTGTAATTTTTGTAATCTTTACTTTTCCACATTTACTTTCTGCATTTATTTAATGCTTTATGGATGGTTTACTGCTTTCCGCATGTGCATTAAATTATTACAAACTTGAAAAATGACCTAAGTGCAAATATGCACAATTAAGAAAATACGGTTTCCTATAGATGTAATATAGTGTGATCACATAAGAAATAAGAAACTTATCCCGGACCCGAATCTCTGTGTCTTAGTGGGGCCCCCCTCGGACGTTAAGCCTCATAGGATTCTAATTCCTGGAAAGAGCTAATCCAGGTGGTGACTCCACACTAAGAGATGGCGGATTCGATTTTGAACCAATCTAATAACGTTTTCGCTCTCTCTTTCAAAACCTTTTTGTGTCCCCGACCTGGTGCACCTCTCATTCAGCGCGCATTTGGCCCATCGCTCCGTGTTGCCTGCTCATAGTGGCGACTCCGCTGGGGATTTTTCTATAACTTGTTTTTCAAAGGTTTTAGATTATGGATGAGTGCTGAAAATTATTGATCACATTATTTTGTTTTCTCTTAATTATGACATAATCATAATTTCACATTGCAATAGAAGGGATTAGCATGTAAGATTAAGGTACCCCATTACCGCAAAGCTTTCTCTTGTACTACTCTGCCTCCTTGAGAAGAGATAGTACTTGAGCGGGTGGAGCACTTGTTGCCATATCGCATGTACCTCCCTCGTTAGAGGCTTGGAGTGTATTTTAGTACAACAAGAACCTTCTACATCAACAACCCATTTACAACCCTCATGTAAATAACCCATAGGCATTTTCCCTAGGGTGTTACCCAATAAACGACCATACATTATATTTTTTTGCAGGTGTGCTCCTTAGTATCTTCATGGTACTAAGATGAACCAAACTAAGGATAGAGACTAGCCAAAAACCCTACACGCGGGGAGTTTTATGGTTGGAAGTTTGGACGTTGCATGTTATGTGCCTATGTATACTACTTTGAATTTGTCACTGAACAAATGTCATGCTAACCACGAATTTTTGTGCAGACACTTGAACGCACACACTCATGATATTAAATGTACATATCACGATACCAAACCAATATCACGTACACTTAGGCACAATAGACACTATAGATCGTGTCACCCTAGGACAACATAAAACCACTTAGGGACATCACTTACCTCTTTTTAGCAAGATGTCCACTTAACATCCCGCTATTAGCCTAGACATGGAAAACATATCTTCCTTTTACTATGTGATGTCCACTTGACATCCGATACTTAGCTTACAAGGGGCAATAACATATCCACCACATTACCCATGAGATGTCCACTCAACATCCAACTCATAGCCCTTCCGGGGTAATTATACACACCAAAAGCCCAAATAGGGCAAATACCTACCCAAAACCATTTTTCCCAAATAAAAAGGATATTCCAGTTGATGTCCTAACCTAAGCCCACATGGAGCGAACTTACTTACCTTACCAAATCTTCAGGGGTATATGCTTTATACCCGAATCATTCACCCACATGAGGTAATAATTCACGTATCTACACATACCCTCAAATAGTGATGACCACATAGGTATCCAAAAACTCTACCCTAATTGGGTGAAATAAACAAATCATTCATTAGGAAGTTACATATGGTAGTTGTCTTCATTTTATTAGGGTATGTCACACCGCATACCCAAAAAAATTTTGACCTCCTCATCCCATGAGACCTAATCATAGGATGAAACCTCAAACTATTAACCTATTACCACATGGTAACTTGGTCACCTCACTTACACCACTCATATTACGATGTCACACAGACATTGAACAAATCTCAAATCCAACCCCCGTTGTTTGATTTTCATTTCCACATGTTTTCATTTTTACCTAACGACTAACCTGTTTGCTTCAAATGGATTGACATACATGTTATTTCACATCATGACATGCTAACCCCTTGTGAATGTGGCCATAACATTAAAAATCTCATGCATTACCCGCATCATGAATCATATCACAAATCTTACACACACGGTCTAATATTCTGCAAATTTATCAAAGGGGCTTGGAAGATGCCTGCTCGCCGCCTGGTCCGCGTTTCCCCAATTGTGGTAAATCTGGAGGGGGTTCCGTACACTGACTCAAGTGAGGACTTAGGTTCAGACTCAGAGATTCATTTCAATGCACTATTATGGCCAATCTACAAGAAGAAGGCTCGAGGGAAGATCATCCTGTCCTTACAGGACAAAATTCTTAGCAGTCGTCGGTGAGCGCCAAGATTGTAGCTTCCTTGAACGTCTTTGCCAATCGCAAACAGCTAGCTACGCTCATTTACCAACAAGACAGGAGAGCTTAGAATGCAGTGTCCAACTCGAAAGTCACCCTTAACAACATCAATCCAATAGGGGGACCTCCCACCTCACACATGGTGCCCCCAACTACCTTTTATCAGTTCGGGGCAGGATAAAGTCAGTTGAATAAGGCTCTGATTGGGCAACCAGGATATAACTTTGCCAATCTTCCCCAATTCTTCCCTAGATAAACTATCCAGTCAGCATTCACACCAAGGCCTTTTTATCAAAGAATGACCCAACACCCTGTTCCTAACTAGAGTATGTCGGTTACCTCACAATTCCAGGCACCTCAACTGCCCTATTTTGTGGTATTTCCCCAGGGGAAATATAGCTCTTATCAAAGCACAGGGAATGCCATCCTCCAACAACTAGGAATGGTGGAATTATGGAAACAGTTCTTGGTCACTCACGGTGGCCACTTAAAGAACACATACACTGTGCAACCGAAACTTCTGCAATGCAACAGTTTGATAAGTACGTAGGATCTGGCGACCCGTGCGCTCACTTGACGCATTATCAAATGGTGATGAGGGCATTAAGGGTTAGCGAATGGATGATGGCTATGCTCTTCGTCATCATGTTCGGCCACCCAGTCAATGAATGGTATAGCCACCTTCCGCTGCACATAGCCATTGATTGGAATAGCCTTGCATAAGCTATGCTGGGGTATTATGGTTTCAACTCTCAGATGGAAACCACGATGCAGCATCTGGAGGCTATAAGGCGAGAGCAGGGCGAGAGCTTTAAATCATACTATGCATACTGGATGGCCACACAGGTCAGGCTGAGGGCTCGCTTAAGTCTACCGAAGATGATAACCAAGCTTCTAGACGGTGCACTGCCATTATACAGGAACAAGTTTGGGTCAGACATCTTCTCGAGATATCAAGAAGTGTTTGAGAAGGCAGAAAGGATGGAACACTTTGCATCCATGGACAGGGGTGCTAGAATAACCTTGGATTGATGATGTAATAAATTAGCTACTTTGCCCATGTGGCCTTTTGAATTTTTAATAAATTGAACTCTGTTTATTTGCTTGATACTCTATCAATGACATCACGTATTCTCATAAACATACACATAATGTTTTTAGCACACGTGACAAATCATGTCAGGAAATTAATTTGGGTATAAATGGATTCCCCAAAGTCACTGTAATTTCAAATGATTTGACTCTTGAGAGAAAGTGAGAGACAAACACATGTACTTAGACAAAGCGTGATAGCAATTGCCTCATCATACAAGGATGAAAGATCAATGGAAAGATCTCCAAGCACGAAACATCCACTAACTCAATCAAAAGAACGAAGCATGCAAAGGTCAAAAGGATCAGAGCTAGAATAAGGCCAAAATGTCAACCAAGCAAATTGGGACCAAACAAATGGTGCAATGCTAGAAAGAAGGAGTCAGATCGTTGAACAGGTCAACAACTCTATCACAACCATTCATAAGACCAAACAACTGGTGTAATGCCACAAAGAAGGATTCAGATCGTTGAACACATTAACAACTCCATCACCACCATTCATTAAATCAAACAACCGGCGTAATAACACAAAGAAGGAGTCAGATAGTTGAACATGTCAACAACTCCATCATACGGATCACCACCATTCGTGGAACAATCAAACAAAAGTTAATGCTAAAGATAAAAATGAGTCAGGCAATTGAACATGTCAACAACTCCTTCACATGGCTCGCTACTATATATGGTGTAATCATCGCACCATCGAAAGAAACATCGATGATCAAGACTCATCATCACATACACCTGAAGCCAGCAAAGCAGCATGAGCACCAACCAATCGATCAAAAACGTTGAACAAGATAACAAATGAAGTCATGGAAATGGATGGTAGTCGATCTATCAAATCAGCCAAGTCTTACACAATTGCTATCACGCATAAGTGAAAGAAATAAATGGATGAAAAATATTACCAATAAAAAATAAATTAGCCTGTCAATTAACATTTAGTTAATTGAGCAAAAATTACGGTTTCTTTTGAAAATTGAAAAAGAATAGTCCGCTGAGTTGAAAACCCAAAAAGGGCGGCTTAGGAAAAACTTAGGACATCAAGAGAACCACATTGGTTAGAAAACCTGAAAGGGCTAATTGATGGAAGGAGTTAAATCATTTGAAACACTTATACCCCTGTTAAGTTCATCAATGAATTGTCATTTTTTGTTGAAGCTTTATGCATATGTTTATCTTGATTGCTTGCATGCATGCCAATGGTAGAAGATCGCAAGTAAACATAAAAAAAATAAAAAAAAATGAAAAAAAAGTAAAAATAAAAGAAAGAAAAATGAGTCTGCTGGGTTGAAAACCTGAAAGGGCGGTTTAGGTAAAAATTAAGACAAGGTTCGATAGATTGAAAACCCGCAAAGGCAATCTAGGCAAAAATTAAAACCAAAGAAATATCAAATTCACTATCTCCTCCTCGGAATGGTATATACCTTCAACACTTCAAGCAAATAGCTTTCAAGCAATCATCACCACCATAATGCGAGGTTAACGACTCATCCAGACTTTCCTCAAACCAGATCCAAGCTTTGAACTCAAATCTGATTCAACGAACCCATGGTCATCATTCTGAGGGAGTCACCCATGGAATCCCCAACGAGACAAACCCTAGGGGCAACCATGCACTAACACAAGAGAAGGCCCTTCAATGAACGAAGCCCACGACACCTACAACAGATGAACATACATCATATGATAAATATTGTTCATGCATAAATCATGCATACATCACATACGCATCACGTTATTTACAGGTAAAAACGATGCCAAACTAGGGTAACATTGTCCTGATAAACAAGAACCCCCACCTCCATATGAGGAACCTACAAGCAAGACGAAGGCCCACTTAAGCCTAAAAGTCAACATTGCAACATCGTAACACTACAAAAACCTCCTAAACAACAGAGTGATTTTCAGGACACCCCCGAATTTCTTATCAAACTCATTTCTTCCTCATGTTTTAATTTTTTAATTGAAGGGGGAAAAATTTTTACTTCCCATAAACTCAACCAAATAGTTAAAACATTCATCATAAAATGTATTAACATTATACTTTTCTCTGACTTATCATAGGAAACAAGTCAACATCCTACTAAAGTCGCATTTAAAACAGATTCAGGCACCTATCTACAATCATCACAAGGGGCACATAATGACCTCAACCGAAGAATGAAATGGTTGCCAACAACTAAAGGGACATAGTAAAAAGAAACGGTCAACCAGCCCATAAGGGGCACCAAGTACCGGAGGGATTCTGAAGAAAGAAACAGATAACCCTATGAAGACACGGTGCCAAAAAGGAAAGCCCACATCATCAACAATCAAGGACAAAGAAATCACCAGCCGCACCGGTCAGGTATATTCTCAATACCTCCTCTCTTTTCGTGTGATCATACTAGTTATACAACCAGCAATTATCACACGAGCGGTAGTTATGAGCACGGGATTTTGTACCAGCTCGCGCGTTCAATGATGATGGCTTTTCGAGATATTTATCCTCGAATCACACAATTTTCGACCATCTGACGATCTTCAAATGGGAGTCTTCCTCATCTCTGAATTTACAAGGATTTTTCTATTTTTTCTCCTTTAATTAAGAAATTAATTAAAAGATATAATAATAAATAAAAAAAATCTGAAAACACCATGAAAAACCAGGTCGAAAGCCGGCCTCGCTAGTTGTCTGGCGATTTGGCGAGTCTGGCGAGCTCGACAACCAGTTTGGCGAGGTCGCCAAACTCCTTGGCGACCTCGTCAAACTTTTTTTCCTTTTTATGATTTTTCGAGATTTTCCTATAAATAGTTAGACATTTTTAGGTTGAAGTGGACTCAAAATTTTAGAGAAAATTCTTCATTTTAGAACAAAAAACACTAAAAAATACTACAAACATTTTCTTTTCTTCTAATATTTTCTTGGATCCAAAACATATTTGGATCCCAAATTTCTTCATCTTAAAATCAAATTTCTTCTTAAATCCTCAGATATTCTCGGGTCTAAAACAAATTTAAAACCCGAGTCTGATTATGTTTTGGATAAATAAATACTTATTTTCCAATTAAACTACAATTAAACTAAAACAAACGAACACTCCGGGGGGATCAAACGGATACGCTGAAGTGGATTCATGCCAAAAGGTTAAAATCCTCTGAGTTCCTAGAGTTGCTTATTTCGTGCACTTTAATTTCTTTCTTAATTTCTTTCACATGTGGACTTAGGAATTATTTCATTTATGATTATTGTAAATGTTGTAATTCTCTTCTTCATCTTTTATTTGTATTTAATTTTTATGTTAGAATACCCCAATGAAGGGAATTAAAATTATTCCCAGATAAAAGACGTCACCTTATGCTATACGATCATTTTCACTAATAAAATTGATCAACATACGTATAAATAAAAATAAACTATTTTTATTTAAAATAACAACTTTAAACCATCGATGCTTTAATTAGGCCACACGAGCCTCGCTAAAATCAAATCAAACATATGTGCCATATTTCGTTCTAACCTTTGTGGATGCAGGTTAGATGTATGCTTAGGATTTATTTTCCTTCGGGTATTGAATATATTTTTGCGGAAAATGTAATTAATAGGTTAGCGAGTGGTTGCATCCCCCAATTTTTGTAATTTTTGTAATCTTTACTTTTTCGCATTTACTTTCTACATTTATTTAATGCTTTATGGATGGTTTACTGCTTTTCGCATGTCCGTTAAATCATTACAAACTCAAAAAATGACCTAAGTGCGAATATGCACAATTAAGAAAATACGGTTTTCTATAGATGTAATATAGTGTGATCACATAAGATATAAGCAACTTATCCCTGACCCGAATCTCTGTGTCTTAGTGGGCCGTCCCCCAGACGTTAAGCCTTATAGGACTCTAATTCCTAGAAAGAGCTAATCCAGGTGGCGACTCCACACTAAGAGATGGTGGATTCGGGTTTAAAAATCTAAAAATTTTTTCTCTCTCTCTTTCAAAACCTTTTCTGGGTCCCCGACATGGTGCACCTTTTTTTTAAACACCTTAGTGGACCGCGCCTCTCATTCCGCCGCATTTGGCCCATTGCTCCGTGTCACCCGCTTACACCTATTTTACCTATAAGCTTGAGAAAGTATCATTTGCGACCTCATTGGCGACCAAAGATACTTAAGCGGGTGGATCACTTGTTGCCATATCGTATATACCTCCCTCGTTTGCACCTATTTGGGGAGAGGCTTGGAGTGTATCTTAGTGCAACAACAACCTTCTACATCAACAACCCATGACTGAACTCATATAAGGAAACCATAGATACTTTCTTTAGGTCTACCAAAACAAATTGCATATCTTCATGTAGGTGCGCTCCTTAATACCTCATGGTATTGAGATGACCTGAGCTTAGATTTAAAAGCTTAACCTTTATGCGAGGGGATATAAGTCAGAGGTTGTGTTTCGCATGTTATGTGCTATGTGTTTATCGCTTCCCTTTTATCATACATCGTATATAGCATCATGCTAACCACAATCTCTTATGCAGACACAATTATGCACTATTAGATATAGTGTATGCCCTAAGAGCCATTAGGGTAGTACATTAGCTTGTATGATGTATAAATATATTTATTAATTAATAAAAGGCTTTTCTTTGTTATTCAAAGTTGTTTCTTTAAGTATATATGTACATCTATATGTTATACTTATTAATTGATTAACAAAGTCCATGACATAAGTTATAGCATAGAAGAGAAATCATAGTGGGACTATGATTGTTGAGATTCTCTTTATGTGTAATTATAGTTATGTCTAAATGTCCCTGATCATAGTTTCATCGAGACTGGACATTGATGAAGCGGATAGATCAGCATGTGGGTGCACTTCTCAAAAGTAGCTGATCTCAATAAGCTAAAGATAGGTTCTTAGAAGTGAACACATGAATATACACGAAATGTATATTGGAGACCCACTATGAGATATCATACGGATTAAATATCCAGTGTCAATGATTATCTCACTACAGTAGTTGTGCAAGTATCCTTTGACTTGAGAAACTAGTTATCTTGTACATTTGTCATTATACTTTGGATTATTCTTTCACAGTTCTCTCCAGAGGATGTCATAAGGATTATTATGGGTATAGTGACGTCTGTTCGTTGATGAGCTAAGTTGTCAAGATAGGATCCATCACTCCCAGATATAAAGGGAGAAATACCTGGCCTCTTGTAAAAGTGAAATTGGCTCAATAAACCTCTGATCAAAATATGTTTTAATAGAATGAGATTCTAGTTAAAATATCTCAATGAGCAATGTACTTTGGTTACAAGTTAAAACACACTGGTTGGACTCAATTTAAACCGGTCTATAGGGTTGACGCTTATCCATACCCTAAAACCAGATGGTATTGATTGATGGAAGGAGTGTATTGCACAGTAGTCTACTGTTGAACAGGACTTGATTGATAAAGCACTGAAATCTCGGGTATCGGGGGATCATGAATCCTTGTTAGAGGCCTCCGATGATCGTCTAAAGATACGAACTATTATCTTTGTATAAAGTCCACATTAATCGGTGTTTTCATAGTGGGAAAAACCGATTGAATGAATCTTTAGCGGCTTGGTGTCCGGGGTCCTATAGGTCACACATTTTGAGGAGCTATGAAGAAAGCTAAAGAATTCTCAGACTGGGTCT
>CATIWQ010120818.1:0-16432 GCA_949673415.1 Euphorbia schlechtendalii | reverse complement strand
TATTAAGATAGTAAGGGAAAACGTCATTCTCTTTTAATGAGATTGAATGGTTCAACGGCCATATTATTCATTGGCTGATTCTTTTGATTGTGTGAATATATGGAGCAGCTTATTCGTATATAAATTTCTAATTTCCATGACCTATATGTTTTTTGCGCTGGGTTTTTGAGCTATGGAAGTGCCCAATCTTCTGTCCCCCAAAAAATTGTTTTGTTCTAATTTTCTGAATATGATATTGCATTTCTGTTCCTGTTTTCACTTTCAAATCGAGAGCGAAGGAGTTGTTTAATCCTGAAAGGAACTACGAAGTATCTTTTAAGGACAGTATCATTCAACATGACTCAGCTTATCGGTGTTCAAGTTTCTTTAACTTGTTTTGCTATTCATATTATTTTATATTGTTACATATATTCTATTGATATATATTTATGTTTTGGTTGAAGGTTGGACCGGAAAATTTCATAAGGAGAACTTCTCAATTTGGTTGGCACCTCCAAATCCGAGAGAGAAAATCGAGATCGAAGAGTTTATTTATATATTTTTATCTTTGCCATTGTTTTTTCAACAATAGGCTCCTGTACTTGTCTAAAATGCGTCACTTTACCCCTTTGTGCTGACCTAACTTGCTACGTGGATGACCATCAAAATACACGCGCGTGAAGTATGTTGGTGGAATAGAAAATGAATAAAAAAATCCATAACATTCTAATTCTTACAATTCAAAATCTCTAATATATGTTCTTCGTCTTCTTAAAAATTTCTTCTCTATTCTAAAAATTTTCTTCAATTAATCATAATATTTTATCGATTCTTGGCCCGTCGTTTTCATCTTCTTGTTCTTGAAGCCAATATTTTTACGAGGGGATAAAGTGACGCGTTTTGGACAAGTACAGGGGACTATATGTTACATTTCAAAGTTCAGGGTGGTAATAATCTTTTTTAAACAAGCTCAGCAGGGTGTAGATGCATTAAACCTGTATATTATAGAATTATATAAATACGATGGCCTAAAACACATTCAAAATATATAAATCAAGTACTCCAGCGAAAAATATAAACCATAGATGAATTGGGCTGCTGCTGCTGCTTTACAACTTAACTACCAATCCAACTTTAGAAAATCCTCAATCAATCGAATTCAATTAGAATAACGAGTTGTAATTGTCTAAGAAAACATTTTCTGTTAAGAGGCAGGCAGTGGTCCTCTACTACAAAATCTTAAAGAAGTGGTGCCAAATATTGAAAAAAGATCTGCTGTCCCCAATTTGGTGTCCCCTTCCATGTCTTCCATCCATTATTTGACATGTGTAATTATTAATTCGTTTTTTTATTGTTTACATTTTCTCTTTCCTATTTTATAATTTCTCTCTCATGGAAATGGACCACGTGTCAAATAATGAATAGAGAGACATAGAAGGAGACACCATACTGGGGACAGCAGATTTTTTTCCCCAAATATTCTTACTAACTAAAGCCCAAAACATAACGTGCTTCTGAGACATCATCTCATTTGTGTTCCATATATTATTACTAGCAAATTTTAATTTGATAATCTCTCGCAATCAGACTATGTGAGTGAAAAGCTTGTTCGTATTAAACTAATAATAAATACAACTTACATCAAAAAGTCTATAAATAAATATTCTTGTAAACAAATGGAGGCTTCCTTGGGGGAGGTTTTATTTATTTCTACGTCACCTATTATTTTGGAAAGAATGGATTGGCGCTATCTTGTGTAAATTCTGACATAATATGTACTTTTCAATCAACTGATGCAAGTATAGAATTCATCCAATTTCAAGATTCAAATGTTAAACATAATCAAAAACCATATATGTAGACGTACATATACATATATATATATATATATACATACATATATATATATATATATAGATGTACATATAGATACATACATACATATACATATATATAGACGTACATATACATACATACATACATACATACATAGACACACACGTATATATGTAGTCGAGTTGGACGTATGCAATAAAAAATGGATTTAATCAATTGAGAGTGAAACAGAAATTGGTAATTACATGAAATGGGTATTAAAAGGGAATATATTGATATTTTTGAAATCGTGACGAACACTTTCAGATTGAATTTTATTTGACAGTTCTGTCAAAATTTAATTGGATAAAATAAGAGAATCAAGAACACAGAATGGAAAAACTGTTGTGAATCTTATGTACAGTGATATGTGTTTTGCCAATAAATCTCTTTCGATGATGTTTGTTCTTTCACCAAGAAATCTTGAAATAGATATCCAAAAATTCTGCATTTACAGTTATTTTTATCGAACGGTTAGGTTATAACCGTCAATATAAACTGCATTGCTGGAAAAATTTGAGTGTGTCACGATCGTGACTTATTGTTGCAAAAGTGACTTTAACATCTAGACATTTTGTTTCTTGGTGAAACAAGTCACAAGCATGAGTCAGGATCGCGAGCATGACACAGGCTATGTCCAAAATATGACTTTTTGGATACAAAATGAATTTCACATTAACTTATGGGGTAAAATAATATTTTTTTCTTTTCGAGCTAACATGGCCATGGGCGTTGCCACTTAGACCTCGCCCCCCCAGATCCTCGATATCATGATAAAACCCGAACAAGCGTACACTCTACATTCTCCCGACTTATTCGATGTATGATTAGAATCGCATTAACCAACTACTTGATCCGATTAGACTAAAATGCCAACATATTTATGCACCCGTGTAATAGTTTACCAATATGTTCAGAGCATACTAAGTTGTCAAAAGATTCAAATAGGTCTGTTACTCAAAGATATGCATACGTAGGAAGAGAAATCATTTATCTTTTAGACTCTTCTTTCCAACTTTTTTAAAAAAATTTATCTCATTTGAACTTGCATTAAATGAAAAGAAAATTTTGCATTAAATGAAAAGAAAATTTCCAACCCATATGGATGTGATTCGAACCTGGAATTACTAGACTCCAATGCTTCGTCTTAACCACGAGGCCAAAACCTAATCCCAACTTGAAAAGCCGTACAAGTTCACATTTTCACTCAATCCAAATAGTAAACAAAATTTTAAAACAACCTGCAAAACCACTAATCAGTACTGTAGTCCAACTTCCACTTGTTCAAATCAATATCAGGAAGCCAGTTTGAACCATCCGAATCACCACAAAATACATTGAATAAAACTAAACATAAACATAAACAGCATCCATTATCAAATTCTCAACAAACACTTATCATGCTCCCAGCAGCCTGTTCATCTTCTAACCATACTGAGGCACATGCCATAATCCCGAAATAGGAAACTTATAGCCATTTGATGGAGGAAGTTTAAGTCGCGATCGAGGGTTGTGAATTCACGAATGAAAGGGACGAGTAGATAGTCATTGAGGGCTATCGTTGAGAGCAAAGATTTCATAGTGAAAACAGACACTGAAGCTACTGGGATTTGGAAATTTTTGGTTAAAGCATCTGTTCATAGTATCAGCTTGTTGAAGTGAGAACCGTTTTGATGAGCTGAAAAATGTAATTAAATTATAAAACTTCGATGGCCGAACTAATTTAGTTGGCAGTAGTCATAATTAGCCATTCAATCCGTAAAGAATTAAAATACTAATTATAGGGCGTTTCAGTCAAACACTCAAGTCCTCACCAATTTTACTCTGAACCACCACTCTCATATTAGCCATAAATGTTGCCAACTCTAAAAAATTCTCTAATTTATTTAAAAAGTCGATGTGAAATAGATGATGCAACATATGTTTAGGGAAAGAAACCTCTAACGAGTTATGTAAATTCTGAGGGGAATTCGATTGATGCCTTCACCAGTCCAAACAAGGGTCCGAAAGTATTCACAACGAAAAAGAAACAGAAAAGGACGATCCTAATGACAGAAACTTAGGAGAGGAATGTTACAAATCTGGTTCCTTGTCTACTAAAATTCACATCATAAAATTCCAAGACTCCGAAAGTTGTAAGATTAAGTTTAGGAGAATGAAGGGGGTAAAAAAAATATATGTAAGAAAAAAACATTTTCTCACGGGCCGATGAAATTACGGACAGATTCAGCAAACGTATCACCATCCCATTAGAATCAATCCTCGAACTCGTGCATGTGATCTAAAAGGTAGTTGGCCGCCAGCTCCTCGTTCTTGTTGCAGGCAAAGAACACCTCTAGAACAAGAGCCCGATCAAAACCCATTGCTTCAAGCTGAATACACCAATAACAGAAAACACAAGGCAAGTGGCAACCGTTAGAAATCCAGAATGACACCCCTAGTTTTATTGTATATCATTCAGTAGATTGAGGCATAAAAAAATCCCCTCCTATTTTTACTTGTCACTTAAGTTTTTTACTTTTTTTATTTTGTTCATCTTACTTGTTACTTTAGACATTCAATGCATTTTCACCATTTTTTTCTCTAATTTACACTTGTATTAACTAGGACAGAGATTATGAATTGATAAAATTATAAGTTGGCAATTAAGAAGAAAGATAATTTTGATATAAAGATGTAAAGCATAAATTAGTCATTTTAAACAATGCAATAATATTTTATTGTTTTGATGAAAATCCTAAAGTGCCAAGTAAAAAAAGCCGGAAGTTGTATGACAATCAATGAATATAACCCCTGTAACGCGCTTATAAAATTCTTTCAAATATGGCTTTTGCATGCCCGAAGATAATTAAGAGAAACTTACCCGATCTATAGCTTCACGTTCCTCGGGTGTAACTGCTATTGATTGCGGCACTGCTCCAGCAAGCTGGCCCAAAATATTCCTGCACACAAATATTAATGAATTGGCACAAAAATGCATGTTTGATATTTTCAATTATAAATCTTACCCTTCTCCACCTTCAGCAGGTTCATTAATCAGTCGAAGAAAATCTGCCTGATGCTCTTGTATAAGCCTAACAAGATGAGGATTTTGCTTTCCCAACTCTTGAAGCATGGGCTGCAGACATGTTCAACACCAATTACTTTCTAAATCGAGAAAAATGCTAGAAAAATAGAAGTTAAGATAATCGACCTGCAATATCTGTGGGTTAGCCTGCACCATAGCTCTCAATGCTTGGAACTGAAAATGGACAAGGAAAAAAATAATGGATTTCAGTAGCCTCGAGTAAAATTGGTCCTGAATAAATAAAAATAGGGAAGATAATTCATATAAGACGCACACCTGTTGACTGTTCCTCAAAAAATCAAGTGTCCCAGCGCCAGCAGCACCAGTACCCATATTGGGAAGGCCCTAAGCACAAAGGGAAAGAAAGTTTACAAGCACATCAAAGCATTAGCTCGAATCCATGTGAAGGCTAAGTTAATAATCTTCGATAATGCATTTTAATTTTCCGACTACCTGAGGAAAAAGATCGAGAGGATTGGCGTTGGGTCCAGCAGGAGGGGCAGGTGCGGGTTGCGCAGGCTGCTGAGGTTGGGCTGGTGGATTTGCAGGTTGACCGGTCACTGGGACACGAGCCACAGGAGGAGCTTCAACTTGCTCAGGAATACCCTGGTATTTGCAATTATCATTAATAACAGCATTTGCAAGTGGTTACAAAAGCTTGAAAAGAAAACCATGCTGATCACCATCTTGAATTTGAATGGAGTTACACAACTACAATTTATCTTAACATAGAGTGGAAACAATGGCAGACAAAAGCCAGAAAATCCCAGCAGATAGCAGATGAAAGTCAAATACATACAACAGCAATTCTACCAGAATTTTTAGTGGTTAAATGATGGTTAAGAAGAAGCAACTACATGGGATGGGAATGGATGAGATGAGGATGAAACATGAGAATAGCAAGGATTAATTGGGTAAAATGACACGGATGAGAGTAGTATCAGCAAGTAGAACTGGCATTCATTATTTCATTAAGAAACTGATCGAAAGGAATTAAGATGAGAAAGGACACACTTAATTTTAACGGAAAGGTCAAAACTACCAAAGAAAAAAGAAGAACAAGTATTTGCCAATTAAGGCTAAATAACTGCCATAACGCAAATTCACTTACAGAATATAAATATTCAACTGCTCTCTCCGGATTGTTAAAAGCGGCGCGGAGTGCACGAACAACTGTATCTCTGTCCCAAGTTCCTCCTCCCATATCAATAATTTGCTGGATTGTTCCCTCCAAGTTGGTTCCAGCAACTAGATTAGACGCTGCCTGACCATAGACATCAGTCTCTGACCTGATTTGAACGAAACAACATATTGGAACATAACAATATGTATATTATCTTCTTGGAACCTAAATTTGAAAATACACATACACAGCAGCAGCAGCTGATGGTACAGGAGTGGGTGTAGGAGCTGGTGCAGGTACCGGAGTTGCAGCTGGAGCAGGAGCAGCAGGCCTGTATAATACAAATCAAAATCAGAAAAAAAAACACATGCAAAGTAATATCCTACAAAGACCCTCAGTAATTATTATGTATAAATGCAACTCAAAAAACTTACGGTGCTGAAGTTGGTACAGGAGCTTGAGATGCTGTTGAAACTTGAGAACCAGTTTGAGGTGCCTGCATAAAGATTTTCAGTCATAAGACTGAACTAAGGGAAAAAAGGTTCTGCTAAATTTTCAGATACAATAGCATACACAAGTTAGCCATTTCAGCATGTGGAAAACCGCTAAGACGGAAAAAACTTGAGTAATTTTTGAAGGATTTTCATTCATAAATCTGAACTAAGGAAGCTTCTGCTAATTTTTCAGATATTACAGCGTACACAAGTTCAGCATTTCAGCATGTGGAGAACTATGTCCATGAACACGCAAACGACAGAAAAAAACTTGGGTAATTTTTATAAGATTTTCAGTCACAAGACTGAACCAAGAGAAAGAAGGCTCTGCTAACTATTCAGATATAGTTAATCATTTCAGCACAGTGTTGTTAAAAGACGCCGAGGCGCTCGACTAAGCGCTGAGGCGAGGCGAGGCGAGGCAGAGCTAGACCGCCTCTCCGACCTCAAGGCGCTGCGAAATCAAGAGGCGACGCCTAAGAGAGCGCCTCAAGGCCGGTATTGAGGAGCACGACTCAGCGCCTCATTGAAGAGGCGAGTAAATTTGAAATTAATCATGAAATAATTTAACTAAAAAAAGGACAGGTGCTTTTTATTAGGTCTTGATTGAAAGAAAACACTGAAAATGGGAATAAATTACTAACGTTCATGTTTAGAATTGATTTAGAATAGGAGATGACCTTTTTATCAAATTTAATTAAAATAATAAAAATTATACATGGAAAGGAGAGAAAGTAGGTTTTATAAAATAAATGAGCATCCTAATTAGAATAGGAAATGACATTAACTTTAAATCTTAATAATCTATTTAAGAACAAACTGAGAGAAGAAAGTTATGTTCAACATACATCTCTAATGTTTCCGACTTTTATATCATTCAAAATCCAAATTAAATATGGGGATGAAGTTGAAAGTGACAAGTCTACTAATGGAGAAGAGGAAGAAGAGGCTGCCTAAGTTGGTGAAGGAGATACTTATCTTAGTTCAGATGATAATGAGTAGTAATAGCTTTTGAAATAATGGCTTAGTAATTTTAATTTTAATTTGAGAACTTTATACTGTTTTGAGTTTAACTTAATAGTTTTTCACATTAAAATGTCGTCTGATTCTAAATTACTTATTTTCAAAGTATATATTTGCTGTTATTTATATATGTATGTGTGTGTATATTTTCTTAACCATGTAGAACCTCACTTCGATGAGGCGAGCGCCTTTGTGGCGCCTCCTGCCTTGGGCATTTAGGAAGTATAGCGCCTCAAGGGCGCCTAGCGCTTTTAACAACACTGCATATTTCATAGCTTGGATAAGGTTTAATGGAGTTGTACTGAAATCTGTGGATCTCCGTTTTCCATTTTCTCCACATAATATGCGGTTGATTGCATCATTTGTTTTTGATTGCTTCTTCTGTTGTTCCCTTCTTCACAAACTCATAATTACATTTCTGAACTTTTCACTGTTCATAGGACCAAAACCTTCTCGATTGTTTGGAAAATATACATGGAAGATAGAGAAATTTTCACAGATAAGCAAAAGAGAACTTCGTAGTAGTTCTTTTGAAGTTGGAGGCTATAGCTGGTATGGACTAAGGACTTTTTTTTTTCTTTCACTTTTCTCATACAATGCCAAACTGCATGTTGTTACTTGCTGACAGATTATATGCCAGCTCGCTTTGACAGGCATATATTGAGGTTACATGCTTACCATTCATGGCCCATGTTTTAGTGTGCATGCAATTATGAATTGTTTCCTAGGTTTTGGCCATTCCTCTTGTTCTACTTAAACATTTAGATACAAATACAGTGTCAGGAAACTATTCCTGAAATAAGAATATCCACACACTGTCAATTGGGAAGCACAAAAGTGTTTGACTCTCGTATTTTAACCGATAGGCAGGAGATTAGTCCTAAAATTTCAATTTGCTTCACAATAATTTGCCAATGAATTGGATAAATCTGATGATCAGATCTGGAATTTATCTAGCTTAATGTAAAATGGAGAGGATATTTGAGTTTGTCTATATAGAAGATTATGTGTTTGTTTTTTCCTGGTATTTTGCATATTTGTCACTGTGCATATGCTCGTAGATGCTCAAATTGTGGGGTGAAGTTGGTCAGTTTTGTTTTGGTAATTCTTTTGATTTGGTTGACAGGTATATACTAATCTATCCCCAAGGCTGTGATGTTTGCAATCACCTTTCTTTGTTTCTTTGTGTTGCCAACCATGACAAGCTTCTACCAGGTTAGATAATAATAATAATGATGATGATGATGGTTTTAAAATTTAAAATTATTTCAGTCATTAATACTTTTCTTTATTTTTTGTGGAATGAATAACTCTTTTATGTTTCACTTTAGGTTGGAATCATTTTGCGCAGTTTACTATAGCTGTGGTGAATAAAGATCCAAAGAAATCAAAGTACTCAGGTTAGTTGGATAGTTAATGGCTTTCTTGTATGATATATAGAATAGAGATCTTCATCTTAGTAGACTAACTGCTAACTTTGTAGATACGTTGCATCGTTTCTGGAAGAAAGAGCATGACTGGGGTTGGAAAAAATTTATGGAGTTATCAAAAGTGTCAGATGGATTTTTAGACGATGATACACTAATTATAAAGGCCCAAGTGCAGGTCATCAGGTAAACTTTTTGATTGATATATTATATTCCTTTTCTTCTGTTATATGTGCCATATTTTTCAAGTTCGGAAAGATATTTAATTATATGCTGTTAGTGTCTATTCTTTCTTAACCCTGTGTAATTATCAATTATTCTTTGGAGAAATTTTTCTTCGCATCATCATTTGATATTCTTTTGGGAATGTCATATTCATAAGACTGTAATCGAGTATCCAGCAGTTTTAGTGTTCAACAAAAGCTATGCATGAGGTTAAATTGCTGACTCGTAAGGAAATCTGTTAGTTAGCAGCTTGACATGCTATATGTGTTTCTGATTATGCACTTTCTTTTGAAATTGTGTTTTCAGGAAGAAAGAAGATCGGCCTTTTCGTTGCCTTGATTGTCAGTATAGGAGGGAGCTTGTCAGGGTGTATTTGACAAATGTGGAGCAGATCTGTCGCCGTATTGTGGAAGAAAGACGTATAAAGCTTGTGAAATTATTAGAAGACAAAAATAGATGGAAAAGGTACATTTATGTGTTTAGAATTTTGAATTTGTTCATCGCTGAAACAAGTTGAGTTTTGACCATTGTTCCAGCACAGCTTCAGTAATTATCCCATGGAATCATCTTCTGTTATTTTTGTGGGCATGATTTAGAATCTTGGCTGCAGTAAGAAGCAAATTGGATTCTTAAGCGCAATTGTAATGAAATGTACCATGATTAATGCTTTCCTTCTCTCCCAGTTCATTTTTTCGTGCTGTTTATTCTTTTTGTTTATTACTATATAGGATTAGCTAGTAACTCAATAAATGTAATTTGGCAGCTTCAATGATTTCTGGAAAGGAATGGATCAAAATTCTCGGCGGCGCATGTCTAGGGAGAAAACAGATGTAATTCTGAAAGAAGTTGTGAAGCAATTTTTTGTTGAGAAGGAAGTCACATCTACTTTGGTAATGGATTCCTTGTATAGTGGATTGAATGCGCTTGAAGGTCAAAATATAAGCATCAAGGAAAGGATGAAATTGTCAGATACTGAACAAATACCCGATCCAATTGTTTGTGTGGAGAAAGATGCGTTTATATTGGTGGATGATGTGCTGAAACTACTTGAAAGGGCCACCTTGGAACTGTTGCCTCCTAATCCTAAAGATGAAAAGGGTCCACAGAATCGTACGAAGGTGGGTAGATATGTTGAAAACTGTGTAAATGGTAATTTTTGTAATATAATCCAGGGTAAATTTCATTATTTGAATATATCATTTGTCAATATTGGAAGGTCAATGTAATCAGTTTCCGCGACCTTTTGTGTCAACTATATTTTTTATGTGTCTACAAAATACTTTCCCTTTATAATCTGTTGAACCCTAACTATTTGCTTGACGTGCATTAAAAAATTTCACGTCCATATGTATTGTTTTAGTTATTCATTCTTTTAATATAGAACTGTTCTCTAGTCCCGTAAAAATGAATGAAAAGCACTTTGATGGTTGAAGAGAGAATAAGGTGCCAAATCTTAATGGATTTTAGTGATTGCTATTATCTTGAATTTCTATCTCATAATTTCTAACTTCATGTCTTGATCATCTGATGGATTCTGTTGATTTCTTATTATTGGAATATTTGCAGGATGGAAATTCTGGTGAGGACTTTAATAAGGATTCAATTGAGCGTGATGAAAGGCGTCTTACAGAATTGGGTCGTAGGACTCTGGAAATTTTTGTTCTTGCACATATTTTCAAGTAATACATCAGATACTATCGTATCCAACTTTTTTATACTATTTTCCTGTGCTATTAGGAAATGTTTGTGGCACCACCTACAAATTATTTTGGTCTTTATATTCATGCTTACCTGATTGAGAGTCGTGTGCAGTTTCCCCTTTGTTGAAACTTTGACTAGCCTTAGGGTGTGGAACTCATGAAGTTTGATTGTTTTAACATATTTGCTATTCATATGACGTTTGTGATTATATGCTTTGAAGTCCAAATCTTGAAATGCTTAGAATGTGCATTTGTAAAAATTATTTTTGACGTGATTGAATGACTGCTAGTATGTCTTATGTTTTTTAATTAAATCTTTTGCGATTCTCAAAAGACCAAGCCAATATTTTTATGTTGATATTTATAAAATTTGTCATAGTAGTTGGCTTTTGGCGAATTCCCTTTTTTAGAAATTGATTCTTCTCCGTGGGAAGTATTTGCCCTTGCCTGATAGGCGACAGCTATCAGTTTCTTACTTCAAATATTGATTATCTTCAAGAATGGGAGTGCTGCTACTGAATTTGAGTAAAATTTTTGGTATTGTTTATCTATGCTCATAGAAACACCAATTAATTGAAATGGTTTATCTATACTTGCTCAAGCCATTATCTTGTGACCATGGAAAAGCAAGATTTTGTTCTTTGTTGCTTGTTCACCCTCTCCTTAATGAATTTTATCTCTTTATGTGCAGCCAAAAGATTGAAATTTCTTATCAGGAAGCTGTCGCTTTGAAGAGGCAAGAAGAGCTAATTCGTGAAGAAGAGGCACTATGGCAGGCTGAAAGTGAGCAGAAGGCTAGACGAGGAAATGACAAAGAAAAGAAATCAAAGAAAAAGCAGGTATGCCTTGCTCCTTTAATGCCCATCCGAATTTTTCTGAAATAACTCTTTTTGACATCTTACACCAATCAGTAATCACTCATCAAGAAAAATTCTAACACTATGATTTCTGAAAGTGGATTTCGATTGCTTTAAGCTTTTCTTGGTTTTCTTCTTCATATGATAGTTTTTTGTACGCATAATCATCTAATTTACAAGTATTCACTTATTGGAACACTAATTGTTCTTATAAACTGCAGGCTAAACAAAAGCGGAATAATCGCAAAGGTAAGGAAAAAGGGAAGCACCAAGAGGAAGTTCCGAGCAGTGATAAAAAAGATTCAACTATAGCAGAAACAGATCCTGCTGTGAGGAAGGCCGGAATTTCAGAAGATGCGTCAGATGTATCTGACTCATTGGATGGTGTCACCGACATACATCAGCCGGACTCAGAGGATAGAGATGCAAGCCCTGTCAACTGGGATACTGATACTTCAGAAGCGCATCCTCTCACCGAAGCGAGTAGCAGTGGGATTAGTGGCTTCTCATCTATACCGAATGGGGTTTCTGAAAAGAGGAGCACATCTGCAATGGATGATAGCTCCTCAACTTGCTCCACGGATTCAGTCCCATCAGTTGTAACCAATGGCTCCTACAAAGCCAACTCTCATTCAAACTACCAATACGTAAAATCGCCTAGCAGGTAAAGTGGTTAACATTCTAATTACTCATTGCTGTCCATTGCTAGGATGGTTAATGTAAAGTTTGTCCTGTGCTTACTACTTGTAGAGGGAAGCACTCACGGGGTAAGGCAAGTGATGCGAGTTGGACAGCTGAAACTGATAGCCAATTTTCCGGGTCTGCAGCAGATGTTGGAGATTTGAATGATGTTTCTGGGGGTATTAAGGCTATTGACTGTGATACGGAGGCCGTGGTAGGCGCAGCACAAGATAGGATTACTTCGTCTGAGCAGCCAGTTGTTAAAAAGGTGATGAAAATCCGTTTCATTTTGCCTAATGTAAAGCTTTTTCTTTCTAGGAATTTAGATTTCTTTTTACAGTGTCTAATGTTTCCTTAGCTTTTTGGTAGTTTTTAATTAGTGTGGTTGCCTCTGACCATCTGCTATTTCCTGGAAGAGAATTCTTCCAATTCCAATTTTCCTTTTCTGGTTTATTTCAACTTAATGATCATTGTTAGTTTACAAATTACAAATTCTCGGTTGGCTAAGCTCTTTAGTCTGCATAAGCTGGGTTTGTTGCTTGTGATTACTTTTGTTTTATATTCTTTTGCAAAATTTGCTGCCTTGCTGGTGAGGCGTTTTTTTATCTTCCAACATTTTTATAAATATAGTAAAAGTATTATATTGATAGAAATGATTTCTGACATGACAGGTTGTTGAAGAAATTCCACCACAGAATAAACCAAGCACGAGAGTGTTGGTCGACGTGGAAAGTTCATCTAAAGAAAGAACAGCTCCTCCAACCTCTTCTGGAAGCCCTCCGACCAGTCCTCCCAAAAATCTACACTCTGCTGCTCAATCAAAGCCGGAGAACAAGACTTCAACTGTCATCGACCCTGCTCAAACTAGAAAAGCATCCTCAAATGGCACGCAGCGCACTGATAAACCAGGCCCTTCAATGCTATCATCCCCCCCTCAAAGCACAGTCACACCCAAACCCGAAAACCACCAAAATGTGACGACTTTGAAACTGAGCGAGCGTCCAGCTGTGCAACAACTCCCCGTGATTTCGATGCCATCCAGTGCACCTCTAGTCCCTGGTCCCAGACCCATGGCCCCGGTTGTGTCAATGGTTCAAACCCCTACTCCATCACTTAACCGTTCAGTCAGCGCAACAGGCCGGCTGGGCCCCGACCCCTCGCCAGCGAACCAAAGTTATGCTCCTTTGTCCTATCGAAATGCCATTGTTGGTAATCCTGTTGGCTCGGTTTCAGCCGCTTTTGTTCATGCCAGCTCAGTCAACCATCCATCTGTCCACACTCAGCCACCTATGTTCTTAACACCAAGCTCCGACAGGGTGGATTCGAACCCCGTCCAGTCTGGATTTGCTTTCGGGATGATAAATCGGGATATCTCGCAGAATGGGCCCCGTCAGGTGGAGAGCATGCAAGGAGTGGTGGCAGACGAGTTCCCGCATATTGACATCATTAACGACTTGCTCGATGAAGAACATGGTAATAATGGAATGGCACCTGCAATTTACCAGTCCCACAGTAATGGACATCAGCACTTCCTAAATAGGCAATGCTCATTCCCGGGCGATATGGGTATTTCTGCCGATTTAGGCCCGGGAAGCAGTTCCTGCCGATTCGAGCGCACTAGGAGTTATCATGACAGCGGGTTCCAGCGAAGCTATAGTTCTTTTAGGACCCACTTCGATACACTGAGGGAATATATTCCTCAAGCTAGTCCTTTGCCATACGCAAACGGTCATATAAATGGATTGATGTCGAACCAATGGGAGATGGCGGCCACTGATTTATCATTAGTCGGGATGAGGAACGCAGAGACTGATGGCTCAGCCTATTACAGCCCAGATTATTCAAATTTGGGCAATGGGTATGCAGTGTTTAGGTCTTCAAGCGAGCACTGAAGGAAGGAAAGAAGCAAGCTTTAACAACGAACTTGGCCTGTAAATTTGCGGGTCGGTGTTCATTGTAATAATCTATTTGGGGAAATTGTTGGGTCTTTTAGAATTGGAGTGAGGGTTGGAACCTTTTCATAAGCTAATATTATGTTAAAGAGTGTTTCTTTCTTTCTTTCTTTCCTTTGCCTGCAGCTATTTCTAGGTTGTGATGACAAGGCTTTTCTTTTATTAATGTTCTGGGGCTTGCCTTGGTTAATGATTCTTATAAAGGGGCCATTTTATTGATTTTTAAGCTTGGCTTCTTCTATTATATGCATTTGCTTCGCCAATTTACTCCAGCTGGGTGGTGTGGAATGTCGATGCAAAATTTTCTCTCAAGCTCTTGATTCCGTGAACTACATTTGTATAAATAAGCATTGACCAGACCTTGATCATAAAAACAATTAGCCATTCAAATCAATGCCCTAACAAGTATGCAATGAAACACGAGAAAATTCCAGTCACGTGGTAGAACTATTCAGCTAAGAATCGATCAACACACTCCTATTCTTCTAATAACGTGTTATGCTTAAGAATTTGTATATGCTGGTCAATTTCCAACAATCATATTTTAAAATGATGCATCTCCACGTAATATTAGTTCTAATTCTTAAATAGATATTTAACAACGTTTTTAAAACTACAACATGCCATTCATTTTGATCAGTAAAATTACGTACCGTCAATGATTTCCCTATAAGAAGAATAAGCATGGTCGATATAAATTGAAAAAATGGATAAATTGACAAATCAAAAGTACGTCTTCATAGCAAATTTGTAGTGATATAATCTTGAATATTTATATTAAAATTATAATATTTATATTTATGTACTCTTACATTTAAAACTACTCTATAACAAATAAATAATACAACAGAACCACGTGTTAGATTCGGTTGAATCAATCATAGCGGGAACCACTAACCGATGTGATGATAAATTACATGTAATATAAAAGTATGTTTGGGATTCAACTTCAAAATAAGCCATTGATTACTTGTTGGTGACCCATTCAATTTCATGATCTTTATTATAAATCCAATTTGTCAACAGTCAAAGACGACTCAACTCTTCAAAATCTATCACTATAAATACTCATATTTCATATTCCAAACTTCAACATAATTCTTTGAACCTATTTCAGATTGAGGAATTTAACGATGAAGCTAAATAAAATTGCTTTGGTAGCTCTAATATTGATCATAATATGTTTACAAGTACAACCAAATGAGGGTAGCAGGATACTCTACGATATCGGCAGCCTCCACATACTCCAGAGGGGAGCCGTCCCGGTCAGCGGATCTTCTGGCTGTACTAATATCCCCGGTACGGGTGGGCCACGATGTCTCTAATGTTGCCCGATTTGCTATGTCTCACAGCGGTGCTTTGTTCGATATGGTCTCGCTATTCATCGGAAATCAAGCGGACTAGCATAGTAAAAATTTTTAAGAAATAATTTTGTTTATATACTTGACCAAATTACTGGTTGTCATACGGACATTCTTACGGTTCTTGACATTTTTTTGTTATTTAATGGAAATTGTACATAAATGTTACTTGCAAGTTTTCTGAATTTCGTTGATTTAAGTACTCATTAAAAACAGTTATATATTCTTGTGAATGTGCACAATTATTTTGGGTTTGTTTTATCATGTGTTTCAAAATAGATGAACAATTGTGCGTATGGACAAAAAAATATCAATAATAATCCGTTCGCTAAATTTTTTTTTCTTAACCATCAAGTCGGTGAACGTTTATTCAATTGTACACATGTTTTATAACATGTTTGGATGTAAATGTATCAAAATCTTATGAATAGGGAAAATATACATTTTGTATAAGAGAGATCGAATAAATGTTTTGAAATTTTTGTAGGGAAAAATGGGGCGAATTGAATGTTAAAGCCATTATTTTCTATATAGTCCCAATATTCCAACAAATATTAAAAGCTCAAATTTTCATTGTAAACGTATGTAAAAGATGGATTTTTTTTTTATTTTCTGTGGTAGGCTGGTTTGGAGCTGCTGCCCCGTTTTGTCACCCCTTGACAGTGACT
>CATIWQ010120810.1:0-18622 GCA_949673415.1 Euphorbia schlechtendalii | reverse complement strand
CTTTTCTTTCTCTGCAATTTATTTTTCTTATCCTTTCTTTTCTTTCTCTGCACTTTCTTTTTCTTTTCTTTTCTTTTCTTTTCCTTCCCTTTCTCTTTGCATTTTCTGTCATTTTCTTTTCTTACTTCATCTACAGTCCGTGATTACAATAACAAATCAGAAAGATACTCATCGGAAACGGATCGGTTCTTGGATCTCCTCCTCGACAATCTCGCAGTCAAAATCGGCTCATCAAAGTCCCTAACATTTTGGATTCCGTTTCAATCTCCTCGTCTTCTTTCAACAAATGCCCCTTATCAGTTTTGGGTTTTGATTTTTTATGAGTTTTACTTTGATTTTGATTTAGATTTACGGTTTTGGAGTGGAGGAGTGAAGTTGAAGAGGGAGGTGTTGAAGGGATGAAGTGGAGGAGTGGATCGGCGATGGCTAAGGAGTTGAAAAGGCAGGAGTTGGGGTTAGGGTTATAAAAATTGTCCCTTCATTAATCTAAGCAGCAGCTTGATGATGTTTTGCAATTAAAATCGGAATTGAAGAACAAGAGTGAATTGAATTGGAGACGAAAGTGAAATTGAAAATAAATGGATTGAAAACATCAAAATTATGGATTAGAGTGAGAAAGAAAAGAAAAGAAAAGAATGGAAAAGAAAAAATTGCAGTGAAAAGGAAAATGAAGAGAGAAAGACAAAGACAAAGAAAAAAAAAAAAAAAATTAAATTAAATTAGGTTGACTGTAATTTTACAAAACTGTCATTTACCATGTCAGTAAAATTGACGAAGTTAACAGAAAATTTTTATTTTGATAAAGGTTTAAAATCTCAACCACTATTTTGAGACTCGAAATATCATAAATTCCTTTTTTAATAATGATCGATACTACATAATACTAAATTTGACACATAATACTTTTTTGTGCAGGAGATGCATAGGTTTTAATTAGTTGATTATACAAGTCAAATCATTTTGTATTAAAAAGTTAAATAGTGCTAATAAAGTCTAAAGTGCTATAAATTTAGATTCAACCTGTTGAAATATATACGTAAACATTTTCCGAAAAAATATATCATCTCTATTAACGTATGAATTATATGTCTTTTTCATTTAATTTTTAGCATTTGATATCTTACCATAATTTCTGTTTTCATGATCTAATTATTTTTCATATGTCAAAACAGAATAAGATATACATATATTTGCCAAATAATATGATAGATTGTGAATAAAATCGATAGAATAATGACCGTTTTTGGTCAAAAGCTTGACTGAATCTTTTACGGTAGTAGCGGATAAAGATGTGGACTTCAAATCTTCTGTGCGGTGTAGCGCGGCATAATTGTACCATTTTCTTTTCCATTTTTAAATTGTTGTATATTAACCATAAAAATCGCCGCCCTGCAGTTTTTTCGTTAAATTTTTAGTCAGTAAATTGCATGCTTCTTAAAAGTAATGAAAATCATATTTCCACGACCAAATAATTTGAGTACATGGCCAAATATCTAAACATGTTTCTAAGAGTTTTACTTACCCAACATTAAAAGTACGTTTGATATTACTTTTCAAGATGTTATTTCAATAAATTGATTTAACAAACATTTTATGGAACTACAACATATTTTGATCATTCGTGCTATTTAATTAAAAACTGTCTAACTTATTTTTTCACAATCAACTCTGATGTTTAAAAAAAAAACTTGAAAATTGAACTTTTAAGAAAAACTTGTGAATCCATAGTTAAACGAACTTAGGTCATAATTTGACGAGTTTAAGCAGTGATAAATTACAATCTAAACCTAACAAAACATTACATATCCGTATATGAACATGAAACTCGAAAAAGAAAAAGGGCAAGACTTAATTATTTTGCATACATCAATTGAATAAAATTTTAAATTGTAGAAACGTTCGAGGAAATCAGAGCCATTTCATTTAAAATGAATGACTCAAGTTTCCGAAAACAATCTACAACAAATGCTTGGGAAATCATAGCCGTTCAATTCAACTATTCTCTGCAATTGAAACTCAACTGCACGTAATCCAATCCATTTTGATAAAAATAGATAATTCCTCTCTTGGAGCTCCTTTGGAACTGTAACTAAGTGATATTTCAGCTATGTTAGAAAAAGACTTAAACCAATTTTTCGATGATTTAACGAGCCAAAAGAAAGGGAAAATTATCAACTCACCAATAAACTTTTTGCAACAAAAAAGGGCTAAAATTGATAAGGGAGAGCAGTCATTATGAACTTGGCCAGGGAACAAAACAAAATAAATACTTTGTGACACCCTAACCAATATTTGGGCCGAAAAAACAGAGGTAGCATCGCACATGTTAAGGATCACAAAACATCCAAAGACAATTAATACCTAGTAGGCTTTTCCTTGCAACAAGCTAAAAATTTCGGGAAAAAAAAACACCTAGTCCCCATCAGAACCACTCGATTCACAATTTAATCAACTTGGAAATTCAATTTCGCAAGCTATTTTGTCACAACACAAGAGGAGGTGAGTTTAAGTATGGTTCTAGTTTCTATGTGGCAGAAAAGACAAACAAGTACTTGTTTGGACAGGTTTCTTTTTTTACCATTATGAGTTTATCTAACTGGAAAGACATCCAAATCAGTTACCCACATTAGCCTATTAGGTGCATAATAGAGGGATAAATTCACACTTACTTGCCACTTGTTGAAAAAGAACAGAAAAGCAGACAACGAAGGGTCATATATGAAAAGAAACGCTAGCACTCGTGGACCAAATTTATGCCCACCTTTTTCACTAGGCAGAGAAGGTGGATACGATTTTGCTCCATTCTTGAGCGTTGGTTACTTGTGTGGCTCTCTTTTTTCTTATCTTGACCAACAATCCCTCTAATTAATCTTTTCCTTATTATATAGCACATGTCTGCCGCTCAAGCAAATCTTCTAGTTTATCTGCAAGATTAAAAAAACATGTCAGAACTAGAGAATGATGATACCAAGGAAGAAGAGCAACAACATTGGCAAGAGCTAATGCTTCCGCATTTGTTATATACTGATACCGTTCAACAACTCCATGCCACAATCCTTAACGAGTGGGATCCTCTCCGGAAGTCAGCGTGCCAAACTGCAGCTGGAAGAGCTCTGTGGAAGCATATTATTCATGACCCATTTGCAGACTTACTGGCGGGAGAAACGCAACTTAGAAGTCTTCATCAGAAAATAAAGAATGATAAGCTCAATAATGCGAGGGAAATTTCGGGAGTTCTTCTGGCTGTTCGTACCCTATGGTTTGATTCTAAGGTGGAAGCTTCTATTGCTTGTTTCAGAGATGAACCACAGGTTGTTCTCCTTGGCGCAGGTCAGTTCCTTTCTAAGCCAAATTCTTGTCATGTTATAATCATACTTATAATTCATAAATGGCACAGGCGCACAGCTTAAAACTAACCAGTGTAGGGCAAACTAACCAGTCCTTCCTTGCTGTTTTCTTATGCTTTCCGTACACCCCAAACAGGTGTCTGAACAACTAGTATAATATTTAAAAGGAAGCAAAGTTTAAGGGAAAACATACTCAGTCATTATTCAGAATTAAAATCAAGTAGCAAAAATCACATTGAAGGGAAAAGAGAAGATTATGCTTGTCACAATATATGGGTCAGGAGCCATAGCATTTTAATGACAGATGCAACCTAAATTCATTGTGCAAGACATCCATATATGGAGTAACTTACTTTACCATCTATATAGCTTTGATTGCAAATGAGTAAATTGTCTTGCCCTTATCAAAAAACACAGAACAACAAATATTAAAAAATCATAAAAACAATTTGCATTGTTCAATTCAAAATAAAGTTAATCTCGATGACCTGTGCTCCTTTCGTAACAATTATGATCATGTTCTACACTAGGAATGGATGCAAGAGCGTACCGTCTAAGCTGCCTGAAGGATAGCAATGTCTACGAGGTTGATTTCCCAGAAGTATTAGAAGTGAAAACCTCACTTTTAGAGATAGCAATGAAATCAATAGACCAAAAACAGCATCCCAAAATCATAGCGAAGTCCCTGAGCAGAGTAGCAGCTGATATAAGAAGTAATGACTGGTTCGAAAAACTTCAGATATCAGGGTTCATGCCGCAGAAGGACACAGTCTGGGTGCTAGAAGGTATCCTCTACTACCTCTCCCACACCCAAGCAATGCAAGTGCTGAAAATAATAGCTGACAAGTGTACTCTTGCTCACACTGTACTCTTGGCAGATTTTATGAATAAGCCATCCACCACCATGTCCAGTTCTATTTTCCATTTCTATAGTGATTGGCCTGATCAGCTTCTGCCATCCTTAGGGTTTCCCAATGTAAGGCTCTCACAGATCGGTGACCCTGATGCTCATTTTGGTCTCATGGATGACCCCTTAAATCTGTTCAATAAGCTTCGTAGCTTGCCGAGATCAATGCAGACCTACCCTGATGATGGAAAACCTTGTTGTCGCTTGTATTTGGTCCAAGGTTCTGGTTCACCTGGTCAAACTAATCAATAGAAATAGAGTTGTTTATATTATAAACTGTATCAGTTCCCAATTATGGAACAGATGTAAGCATCACTGCCTTGAGTGTTGCCTAGACACAGAAGGCATATGTTTCCTGCTATACATAATTCATAAGATGTTACATAACAATCATGTACATAATTTTCAGTCTTAGCAGTAATTCCTCCATCTCCTGCTCTGCATGAATCGGATGGTCCAAAAATTGAGAAGAGAAAGCGCTCAGCTGCTAGAACTTCAAAGCATTTCACAATCAAAGAATGCTGTCCTACTTATTTTCCTAAAATTAAATAAATTTTAACCTAGAAAGTTGAGATAGAGTGCAACTTTTCAGTTGATCAAGTGTAAATAGCTATTTGGGAAATGGGATGGAATAGGTCCATTGTATCATCATATACTATTCTCCTTTTAATTCATAGCGATTCTAAATTTAATTTAACATTATTAAAATCATAACATGATAAGCCTAAAAGCAAGTAAAAGGTGCAATGTTAAGTACCGCACATCACACCTTTAAACATTGCAGTTACCTTATTAGATCATTCAGCATAGCTTCAGGTTCCAACTTTGCAGGATCTTTTTTATCAAGCAATGAAGAAGCGTTTATCACAATCTGAACGCGCAAACCTGTTCATCACATAATTGAACTCATTAAACCTGTTTGTCTTTTGTTAAGTATCAATCTCTTGCATCCTTCAGCTATATGTGAGATTGTTTTAGTTCCGAACTTCACAGAACTAGCCAGTGTAAGTGTTGCCAACGTCCAATATTTTCTTTCTTCCAATTTCTATTATCAAAATCACGACAGCTTTAAAGAATCATGAAAGGTCAAAACAGGTATTTCAACAACCGTATTTGCCTGAAAAGTAACAAAGGAATTCAATCAATTCATATCTTCCGGTACACTATTCCGGGCAGCAGATCTAGATAACCTCTGAACTTCCTCTAATTCCTTAATCGCATCCTCCGATTCTTTGGCCGCAGTCAGCGGAAAACAGTCCGTATGCTGCCATTGAGAAACCAAGCCATGACCATGACACGAACCGACAGAGCGACAAAGGGGAAAGAAAACTCACAATGAGCATGAGATAGGCAGAGTGAAGGCTTTCTCGTAAAGCATCGTTAGGCGCCAGCAGTAACATGGAGGCCTCCCTCTTCTGCTCTTTAAGCCAGTCCTTGAGTCCTGCTGCAATTACCTAAATTTAAGATAATGAAATAAGAGAAGGATCATACTATTGACGGTGGAAATGGAGGCTGCGGGATCGGATTTCGAGAGGAGAGGGACGAGAACAAGGAAGGATATAGAACAGCTTCTCCGCGACGTATTCTGATCGCAGATGGAGAATTAGAGAGGTTCGGCTGCGACCGGTGAAGAGTTTTAGGTTCGACGCTGGGATTTTTGGCGGGAGGATGGAGATGGAGCTCGAAGTGAAGTGGACTGGCGGTAACTATTGTTTGTAACCTTAACAAGAATTCAGTTCATAAATTCGATTAAACATTTTCATTGAATTAAACTTTTATAAAAGATAATATTTCCAAATAGATAACGGTGTCTTGCGCCGTTAAATAACATTTCGGTTGAAGATAAAGTAAATGTTGTGAGGATTAATTGCTATTTTTTTTAAGTGGTTGAAATTTAGTGTATTGGAATATTACTCACAATTTATTTAAATTTAATTTTATTTTGACTAAGCAAGTTAACTTTAAATAATCATATTTTTGAGTTTGTTGCTAAGCAGCTTTAAATAGCTAAATATTATGGTAACTTATAGATGTTAAGAATGGCATATTTTATTTGCAAGTAGATTTATTTATCGGGTGGACTAAGCCATTGAGTATTGTTTATTATTCTTTTATTGATATTAAACATTCAAGTTTAGTCTTTTGCATGCTTAAATTATAGAACCAAGGTCATAATCATACCAAGCCTCATATTCATAAAAGTATTTTTTTAAGAAAATTAAGTAAATTAAATAGAAACAAAAAGCATAAAATTAAGGTGTATCAATCAGCATAAAACTCATTTAATGAAAAAAAGCAAAGTTAACTTTAATAAACCAGAATCATTCTAAAAAAAATCAAAAATAAAATATACAGCTACACTTTTTATTTGAACTCTTTAATGTTATGTAAATTTGCTATGGTCGAGTTTATCATGAATAAAAATAATATAAAGTTAAATACTATGTATAAATGTGTAATATATTAAGATATTGTTTTTGGATCAAGCTCATATATTTATTTAAATCAATTTTAGACTTGAATAAATTCAAACATGACTATTTTACCATCAAAACGAGTATCCAAATTCGACATAAGTATCTCAACCTGTTGTCAGATAAACTAAAAATGCTTCAATTTTTTCAAACATGTATGGTTTAATTTGTTTAATGAAAATATTATTCTAAAAATAATGATTTCTTTATATTCGTAATACTTTTTGTTAAACAATTTATTTTATTATTTTTTGGAAACATACGGAACAAAATTTACTGTTAAAAGTTTGAGACGCAGACATACATCAAACCAAATTGGGGTGACATTTACACGGTACCGTTCTAAGCTGGTCAATATTTTGGTTTTGGCTAAACCCTAAAACGCAAAATTACAGTGAGGAGAAGAAGATTGCAGATTCATTTGGAGATTTCCCAGTTTCGGTCATGCTGCCTAACCAGTTAATTAGACTACGATTCATTTGTTTCCATTATTACCATTTCAGTTGAGCATACAATTGTGCGCTGATATCCATTAATATCAGAATTAGTCCACCCTCATCAAACATGATGAATTTTTCGGCGATGTTATGCAAACGCCTGAACGTGAAACAGCTTGTCTCCAACGTTCCGGTATACGAAACAATTTCAGGTGAAGTCTCGAAATTTGGAAGCAATTGGTGATTAATTAGGATCAGTTATAATGAATTTGATTTGTTCAGAGGGATCTAGCGGTGGATTGAACTTGATTTTGAAGAGATGGGCTACGAAGAAAACAGCTGGATCCACAAAGAATGGGCGTGATTCTAAACCTAAGAATCTGGGAGTGAAGAAATATGGAGGAGAGGTATGATTCCAAACAAGTTTGATTGAAGGATTAATTTATTTTGAAGTTATATGTAAAAACCCAATTGATTGATTAGTGATTAGGGTTTATACAGAAAGTGATACCAGGAAATATCATAGTTCGACAAAGGGGGACTCGATTTCACCCAGGAAACTATGTTGGGATGGGAAAAGATCACACCTTGTATGCTTTAAAGGAAGGAAAAGTGAAGTTTGAGACTCATAAATTGAGTAGACGCAAATGGGTTCATGTTGAACCTACAGGTGGCTATGAACTTCATCCTCTTTATGCCAAACAAGCTTCAACCAATCTTAATACAACAGTAGCCTCTTGAGTTTGTTTTATGTATTCAGTATGGTCACAATCTTACTGATTAAAAAGAATCTCTGTGGAATTTGCATGGAAGATCACTGGTTTTGGTAGTTTGATTAAATGGATGTTCTGAAGTTTAACCTTGTAGTTTAATTGTTGTCGACCTACAAAAATTTCTGTGATTTTACATTTAATGTCTCTTGTTTACAAATTATAACTATTGTCAATCCTCTAAAAGTTACCGAGGATTTGCATTGAAGATCTCTGTTTTAGTAGTTTGGTTGTTGATCATCTAAGAATTTCTGAGGAAATCCATTCAAGATGTCTTGGTTATTTGTTGTCACTTATCTAAGAATTTCCAGGGTTTTATTGACGATCTTTTGTTATGAATTGTTGTAAATCATCTTAGGGTATCTGTGGATCTTGGTTCAATATCTCTTGTTTTGGTTGTTTAAATGTTGAGAATAGCGTGGTAATTTCTGAGGATTTACTGCGATTATCTCTTGTTCTGGTAGCCTATATGAAAATTGGTGCTGCTGTTGTTTTGAGTCATTGTGCAGCTTCTGGATATTTGTATACTAATATCCAATTTATGTTTTTTCTGATATTTGTTATTTTCCACTAGTAAATAAATTAAGGACTCCGAGTCACTTGAGTCGAGATCAAATTGTCAATATAATCCTGCTTCTGTCGTTAGTTTATGCAGGTGTTTTGAAACATAATAGTTTTGCCTAATTTGTTGGGATGAATTGTAACCCTCTTCTCTCACAACTTCTAATGGATTTTCCAATGCCTTGTTGAATATATATAAATCATTGGAGGGACGTTTTGAAGGTTTCGTATTAAGACATGATAATCTTCTTCACTATTTACTTGTCATAATTCATATATAATAATGTGTGCTAATGTGCGTTCTAACCACTCCTTTGTGGCTGCATGATCAAATTTACTGATGCTATTGCAAGCTTGCATGTTGGCTTGTTACGAGGTCCAGCAAGGCAGCAAGACTTTTCAAAACAGTACACGTTAATAGGCACCCGTGCTTTACAAAAGAAATTTGTTAACTTTTTTTTTGTTTTGAAGGCCTGATGATTTTCAGGATACAATGTTTTGAGAATAGAGCAACCTTAGCAAACTATTCTTTTCTTCCAATTAAGAAGAAGTTGGTGAATAATGAATTCTTATTGTCGACTATGTGAGCAAGTACTTGCACCCCGAACTTGTCATGAAGAAGGATACTGCTGACTTGCACCTCTTCAAGCACAAAATAATATTCAATTTTAGTAATTTTCGTTTGTAATTTCTCTTGTTCATGACACCGCTGAAAACCATTAGATTGTCTAACCTAAATTATCTATATTCTTTATTTTACATAGGGTTAATGTCCAAATTGTTTAACTTTATCATCATTTTGTAAGAAGTGATGTGCAAACTTGTGCTTTTTATATTGCGTATATACTTGTGACAAATCCAGCAATGTACAGACACTTGTGAGGATTCCCCGCATCAACTCATGCAAATAAAACCCACATTACATGTTTTATACTACTTTTATATAATAATTGTATTTGTGATGAACTCCCGCATTCCACACGCGCAGACGTTTGTGTGAATATTTGTCACGTATCTAAGGAGAAAGGAGCTTAGAAATCCATTTTACTATTTTCATACATTCTTGGAGACAAGAATGCTCTCAAGGGGAAAGTATTGTTCTCATTTCTAAGCTCCTTTCTCCTTAGATACGTGACAATATTCTGCAACCCTGCAATTGCGCTAGAGAAGATCAATGTAAGTGGGCGAAAAGTTATTCTAAAAAGTATATCATTAAAGAAAGATTTCAAATATAAACTTTAATTACAAATCAAAATAAATCAACTGTTTGTTAATTAAAATATAAAATAATATACAACAAACAAAAACAATAGATACATTTAAACAAAATTTGCGAGTGGTTTAGTAGATTGATTTTGTGATTTTAGAAAAAGGTTCTTTGGATCATCGATAGACATGGTGTGAATTTTCTTATTTAATATAACTGCAATTATCTTAAGGTAAATTTTTTGATGACTTTGTTGCAAACAAAGTCCCTATTCCTTTGCTTTTTATCACCATTGGATCAATGGCGTGATAATTGATCGAATGGTGATAAAAGGCAAAGTAAGATTTATCTTTTTTTAGTAAAGTATGATTTACTTATTGAAAACATAGTCACCATAATTCACACCTGACCCTGATAGTTATTCTAAAATATATTGTTTTAAAAATCTCCGCCTAGATCCTATTTATACGTTATTTTGAGGATCGTTATCCGACTACACCTAGCGCTTCAATCCCGCCAACTAATGCCTAAATTCTGCATGAGCCCCAATTAATCATTGCCCAGGCCTTTCGAGACTTCAATCGCTCAATTAGGGCGTAGCGCTATTTAAAAACTGATAAATTAGAAGCAAAATATCAGTTACAACAAAGTTATATTAACTGACTATTCCGCTATTAATAAAGGGTAAATAACACTAAAATTGGTGGGCTTGAGGGCCGTTTAGTAATGGACGAGATAAAACTGAGTAAATGGGTATTACAGTCATTTCGTTCTTCAACCGGAGATTAATGAAACAAAAACCCTAACTCTTAAAATCATCCCCCGCCACAGTCCATTATCTCTCGACTGCGTCAATACTCGCCTTCATCAGCAGCAATGGTATCTATCTCTTCCTGCTCTTCAATAGATATGTATGGTTGTTAAGCTTAATCAACTTATTTAATTGACCGTGTTTTACTATGAAAATCAGGCGTCGGAGAGGAAGCTATCCAACCCAATGAGAGAGATCAAAGTCCAGAAGCTCGTGCTCAACATTTCCGTCGGTGAAAGCGGCGATCGTCTTACCCGTGCCTCAAAGGTAGTCTTAGGAAGAAATGATTGTTGTTGTTAGTTATCAATGGCATTATTCATCAGCTTCCTTTCTGATTTAGAACGGCCTATTTCTTTTCATAGGTGCTTGAGCAACTCAGTGGTCAAACACCTGTATTTTCAAAAGGTATTAATACAATAAATCGATGTGTAGATATGTCAAGAAGTTTCAGGTCTTTTTTTTATTTGATGTTTGGTTTTGAGCAGCTAGGTACACTGTTAGATCTTTTGGAATCAGACGTAATGAGAAGATTGCTTGCTATGTCACTGTTAGGGGAGACAAGGCTATGCAGTTGCTTGAGAGTGGGTTGAAGGTGAAGGAATATGAACTTTTAAGGAGGAACTTCAGTGACACTGGTTGCTTTGGATTTGGAATCCAGGAGCACATTGATCTTGGAATTAAGTGAGTTTTTTTTATTGTACATCTGGTGTGGTTAATGTGGCTCGCATATTCAAATGCTTTCCTTTTTGTTGTCATTATATATATTTTGACCTTTGGCTGGTATTATTGACACAATGACAATTTGCTTGTAGGATAGAACTAGTTTGTACTAAATCGCTTGCTTGTTAGCTGTTTATTATCTACGAGTTTCCCTAATCTTACTATTGCAGTTAATTTTGGTTTGATAATATTGGTTTATGGTTATTTATCTAAACATTTTGTTTTTTGTGTTAAGCAATATGTAGTTTGCAACTTAGGTTTAAGTTACTTCAATTTTTTATTAGTTTCAGAGAACATTGCCTCGTTAAGACTGGGTATACGTTATTGACGATTTTTGCTTTGTATAGAGCTGCTGACCGAGTTAGCAAAACTAGGACCGTCTTTTATGTTACTTTGATGTTGAGATTTGCTTCATTGCTATGTTTTTTTGTTCAGATAAATAGATCAATGCCAGCTAGAAAATGTTGAATTGTTATGAATTGAGGGGAGGGGGAATCCTCTAGGCTGTTAATTTGGGCAATTGAGATGGTATGATCAATATTGTTAGTTGTTACCATATTTTGTTATTTCACAATCAAATTTTTTTTTGATACAATACAACGATGAATTTCATAATTATGTACATTTACATGTATTAGAACTTTTTGCGTTTAGTTTGCCTCGCTTGGAATACATTAATTCCACAAAATTTTGTGGATTTCATTTTGAAATCCAACTTTTTGTGCTTGGAATGAACAAAAATTGGATTTGTAATTCTAGGATTCGAATTTCATGGAATTCATCATGTTATGACCAAATCCACATTTTATAAGATTAAAATCAATGAAAATAAATTAAATTCTACATTTGACTTCCTTTTTTTTTTGTATTTTGCATCGTTCCTTGTTTCCAATCAATATCTGCCATGTGTGAAAGTCTTTTTCTGCTGTGTGATTTGTTTAATCATTCATGTTGCATCTATCAACTAGCTAATTGCTTAAAATTTGCAGGTACGATCCCTCTACTGGTATCTATGGCATGGACTTCTACGTCGTGCTTGAACGACCAGGGTATCGGGTGGGTCGCCGCAGAAGATGCAAATCACGTGTTGGAATCCATCAGAGGGTTACCAAGGAGGATGCAATGAAGTGGTTTCAGGTGAAGTATGAAGGTGTTATCCTCAACAAGGCACAAAATATTGGAGCTTAGTTTGGTCATATTTAAATTGCATGGAGTTGAAATGTGTAGGACTGCATTTTTTACTTTTAGTATTCATAAATTTTGGTGAAGTCTTGGATGTCAGAATTTTCAAATGTTATGACATTGGATTACATTTTAATCATGGTAATTTGGGCCTAATTTTTCTCTGGAAAAGTTACACTTCTTAAAAATTATAGATATAGTATTTGCGGGAAGACGTCTAATTAATAGAAATAGAGGGGGTGCATTTATTAATATAAAAATTATTTACAGGTATTCATAAAATGTTTTTTCTTTTAAAAAATGGAAAGTTAACTTGATAATTGAAGAATCTGATTGTAGGCTTGTAGCGCATAAAATTTAGTTTAGAGAAGTGATAATAATAGTATTGGAGGAGATTAGTTTTTCGGAAATGATTGTCTAATCTTCAGAAAAATTATACCTAATAATTTTTACTGGTCCGAAAAGGTCTTGTACCCTGCTCGTTTCGTGATTTATTGAAGGTTTATCATTTTTATATACCTATGGTATAAAACAGGCAAACTCTGCTCCTTAAGGTGGGATTCATATTAATTGTGTTATTTGACATTAATTCTATTTTTTATAGTTGATTTCACCTTACCATACTCTCGTATCTACTGTATTTATTATTCATATGTATAGTCCGCATCAGAAAAACATCATAATCACTTAAAAAGTATTGCATTGCAATTGAGCAAGCGTTACTTTTTTTCTTCTTTTATCACCACTTCAAATAGGACTTGGGAGCATCTTTTTGTGTACCAAATTAAGCTTGTAATGTAGAGAAAGGAAAAGCAATAACTACTCAAGACAAATGAAATCGAGTATTCAATAAACAAGAGACATAAGATTTGCTACCTTAAAAACAATGTAATAATAGAAAATAAATGCAGACAAAAGGTAAAAGAATGATGCACATAATTTTTTGTTCACGAGGAACATACAAAATGCACCTTATAATCCGAATACAAAGACGATGCTCCTTTAAATTGGGAAGCAAATTACTAATAGCCTCTTCTTTTGAATCACAAAAATGAATCTCATTCCGATGAAAATCGACCACTCATCTGAAGGAGCTTTGAATTTCTTCTAAAGTTCTCCCTTTCGTTTCAGGAACCCATATAGCTATAAATACAGCAGATATTGCACACACCACCATGTATATTGCAAAAGTTCCTGTTCAAACATTCCATATTTAGATAATCAAATGAAACCCCAAATTCACTTTCTGTTTCGCCTCGCTTAAGTGAAACGAAGATAGGTTAAAGGCATACCTGCACTGCTCCAGGTCAGAAGCAAATTTGCCGTCATTGTTACTACAAAAGAAAATAACCAATTGGCAAGTGTTGCAATGCTTCCAGCAAGGCCCTTAATATTGACAGGAAGAATCTGGCATTCACATTACATCTATATTCAGATTCGTAAATCAAGGTTGCGTTTTCAAACCCAGAAATACATCGATATATCTTCAATTGTAAGAGTAAGACGATGCAGAAATTACGGAGAAGATTACACAAGAAAAACCAATAAAAACTGTAGTAAACTATGAAACAGATATATTAGGCATACCTCGGACATTATAATCCAAGGAATAGGACCCAACCCCAAAGAGAAGGCAATTACCATCCCCTACAAGAGACTCATGTTGAGTTACACTGGCCTACCAAATGTTACTTAAAGCGGTTTCGTGAAGAATTTACACTATAAATGCCACATACCACAACTCCAACTACTGATACAATCCCCATAATGCTATATACATCAGATTCCACGGATACAAAGCCCTGCATCAATACACACACAAAAACACCGAGATAAAAAGAAGAGAAATGAGAAATGTTAAATAAACTATGTTTTTCAATTGATTTGGCTGATACTTGCCTGTACAGAAAATGCTACAGCAACAACTAGGAGGCTAATACTCATCCCAACAGAAGAAATCTGTTACACACAAAAGGAAAATCTCGTTGTTGGATAATTCAAAGTAGAGAATCCATGCTCGCCAATTAACAATATTTTGTGGATCGATAATCTCACCATAAGCAAAATCCTGCGGCCTGCCTTATCAGCTAACCAGGTCGTTACACCTGTAGCAATAACCTAAAAGGCACACATGTCGAAGTTAATGCTACGAAAGCTTAAAACCCACAACAATTCATATTGACAAAAACATTAACAGGGTTTTCATAAGCTCTACCTGAATGGCACCAATCCCGCATGTCGCTACATTGCTGTTTTTAATCCCTGTTCAACATCCAGCTAATCAGAAACTTTAAGTCGTCCATGGAGTACAAATTGCAAAACAAAGTTAATTGATGAACTTAGCCAACAATAGGATGTGTCAAGTACAAGTATCAAAAGACCTATGGCCCATGGGACATTTCAAACATAATGTGAGTTTTACAGGAAATAGATGTAGAAAGCCTTTTTACATTAACTCTCACAAATATGTCTGATAACATAGCAAAGAAGTTCACTGAACCAAATTATTCAAGGCATTTACCAAACAGGCACAGTGAGACAACAATAAAAGTAGAAAGCCTATTATCCTTACCAGCAACTTCAAAAATGTTACTGGAATAGAATAGAACACCATTGACTCCACTAAGTTGTTGGAGGATAAGCAATCCAATCCCAATCTACATTGACAATGATAAACACACTAGATTATGACGTCACTGATTTCAATTTTGACATGACAACTTATCCACCTTTGAAAAATTAAAACTTTTTTACGATAAACAGTACCATAAGAGGGAGCCAATATCTTCTTCTCTTGAGTTCTGAAAACCGGATGGTAGTTCTTCTGCTTGTAGAAGCTACGGACCTCTGTGTATATAAGTTGCAGGCAAAACTGTCAAGGATTCTGCTTTAATACAGACATGAAGATCTATTTTTAAAAGACAAAAAGAAACTTCAACCCCATTCCATTACCTTAATTTCATTGACTTCAAGGGAAATATCGGTATCAAACCCCCGAAGAACTTGCAACGAAGCCTCAAATTCTTCCATCATGCCCATTTTTGCCTAAATTTTGGTAGAGAAAGACAGTAAGTGCCTGAGCGAAAAAAGTAATTACTATAAACAGTAAGACAGCATATTTCATTAGGCTTACAAGCCACCGAGGAGATTCTGGAACGAAAAATAAACCAGGTATCAAAATGGTACATGGTAAGATTCCTGCAAAACAATTTACCAAACCCTAGCATAAGAAAACCTTGTAATTACACTTATCTATTGAACTATGTGCAAGACAAAACATAGGCAAGCAGATAGGCAATAAATTTTCCATTATGATATAGCAACTCGTGGTGAACAAATAATTACCTAAAACTGCTAATATTCTCCACTGAACAAAAAGTCCAAGCAGATAGGCAATCATGATCCCAATAGTGACAGAAAGCTACAAGACAAAAAAATTAAAAAATTCATGAACTTAAAAAATGATAAAATTTGAATATCTGTATCAAAGATCACCAGATACTTTACTATCACATTGATCAGCCTGGAACAGAACCAACCTGATTAACAGAGCCCAAAGCTCCTCTCAAGTTTTGAGGGGCTATCTCTGCTATATACACAGGCACCTGCATATTATAAACAAAACAGTTTCAGTAATAATACGGCGCATATTTCTTAATTGAATAATCAATAAATCCTCAGATTTACCGTGTAAGAGATGATTCCAACACCGAAACCTTCCAACAACCTCCCCATGTAGAGAAAAGAAGTATCCTACAAAAAAAGGTTGCCTTTAGATATATAACTTTCATCCTCATATAAGAAATTCACATAAATTTAAAACTATAAACGCCTTTTCCGTTGAACTTACTCTGGCAAAAGATATAGCAAGCCATCCAATAATATTTGGAATAGCAGCGATCATTAGAGACTGCAAACCACAGGAGCACAACTTAGTAGTCCATATCTTAAAAGCAAAGGAAAAAGATACCTTTTTTGAGGTCAGTGTTGTATAAGGAATAGAATAACAGAATTTAAGTTGGTAAGGCCATATCAGAAAAGTGAAAAAGGGAAAACAAACTATAGAATAGCAGCCAAACAGGTGGTTCTGCCTACCCCTTTCCGGCCAATGTACTCTGCAATCTGGCCACTAGCTATAGCCCCAACCATAGCACCCACATTCGACAATGAACCAAACAGCGAATACTGAAACAAGAATGATAAAAGCATTAAAAACCCAACTCCAATCAAATGAAGCTAAAAAGAAATTACCATTAACAGTAACATTAATTGCAAACCTCTGAGACAGAAAGCCCGAGATCGGCAGTGATATCGGTTTGCGTAGGAGAAGAGTAACCAGACTGCCCGCCCAAATAACAGAAAATTCAATCACCGAAATCAAATTGAAACAAATTTAGCAACCAAATACAGTCCAAAACACTAGAAACGAATAAAAAAAACAATGAATTGAGAGAGGGAGATAGTTAGTTAGCGTACGGTGAAACCGAATTGAATAGGGCCCAAAGCGACGATCAAAACACAAGCGACAACAGAAATGGAGCTCTCGCGAATAGCCTGAGAAGAGCCCATCATACTGGATTGCATAGAACCCATTCGATACCAGCTTCCAGTGTGCAAAAAGGGTTTCCGCAGATCCCCTCTAGCATCTTCAGAGTCATCTCTGAAACTCATAATTGAGGCACTGTATAGGAATTCGGGGAGTGAAAAATGCCGATAAGGTGTTCGACAAAATGACTAAATACAAGAGAAGAGAATGGGCAATCAAAAAACAGAGAAAGAGGGAGAGGAGAAGACTGAAGAGTGAGAAAGACAGGTAAGAAGAGCAGACGAGGTTAATTGGGTAGGAAGGATATGGGGAAGTAGGCACCAGGATATTATATGATTTTCTATTTATTTCATTTTAGTTAAAATGCCAAGCTGTACCTTCTCAGACCAGAGAGTCGTGTGTTTTTTTAGTTCTTTACTGTCAAACTGTTACATTGTTAAAACTTTCTATATATGTACTCTAAAAGTACTTTGTTAGGTGGCGTTTTGACCTGATTCATTGGCACGATTTATCAGCATTTTTCATGGTTAATAGGACGCTAAACTTAAAAAACACCGTGTGTGCTTGCTATATTTTTAAAATGGGTTTTTGTAGTTCAGGGATGGTAACGGATCTTGGACCCGGTTCGGATCCGTAGATCCGAATCCGTTTTTTAGGATCTGCATCTTAATTTTATAGATCCGTCGAATTCGATTCCAAGAAAACGGATCTGGGTCAGGGTTCGAATTTGACAATGAAAATCGGATCCGTAATTAAAAATTAATTGTACTTTTTTATTTATTATTTACCCCGAAAATATTAGATAATTAATATTATTTGATATTCATGTAAATCCAATTGCATGAACATAATTAAATGAGCATGTAAACTATTTAAAGTAAGGTGAAATGTACAAATATGGAAGTTGAAACTAAGAATTTGATGTTAATTACATGGACCCGTTTATGGACCCGGATCCCTGGGATCCGTTGGATCTTGATCTGGATCCTAAAATTATGGATCAGGGTCCAATATATTCAAACGGATCCGAACCGGGTTCATCCGGATCCGGCCCATTACCATCCCTAAATTCAATCGATTTGATTCGTTAGAGTGACTTGTCTTAAATTAAAGATTTTAATAATTTTGAAAAAATAACAAATAAATGATTTTCAGTATAAATTTTAACAAAATATTTTTTTAAAAAAAAATTGCATGTTGCTTGATAAAAAAACACAACAAACTGGCAAAAGACTTTGAAACTTTTTTGAAGTGCACATATTTTTCAATTAAAATATGTTAATAAACTTAAAAAATCATAACTAAATTAAAAAATTTCTAAAATCATTCAAATACTGATGTATAATTATTATATGATATTGTTAAAGTATAAGAACGTTGAATTAATTAAAAAATTTCAGTAACATCATTGTCTCTAACAAAAAAAAATTGTTATCAATTTTAACATTTTCAAATCACATAAGTCGTTTTGAAAAAAATTCCACAAACAACCCATATAATGCTTTCTAATAATGGTGTATTTATTATAAATATGCTAGAACATAAAAAGAATGAAAGAAAATAATAAGTATGTAAATCTTTTTCTTATATTCAACATATGAAATATGTCTATATTTATAGGCATATTACAAGAAAATGAAAAGATACAAGTTACATAATA
>CATIWQ010120794.1:0-13247 GCA_949673415.1 Euphorbia schlechtendalii | reverse complement strand
CAAGATAAGGATATTGACAGAATTTATTAGTTATGTTCAAAAAGTTGACATTGTTGAAAACTTGAAGCTTACTTCAGAGTATGTGAAAACTTAAATAAGTTTAAGGGCTATTTTAGTATTGTTTTGCTGATCAATAAGTTAATCTCACAAACTTTTAATAGAATTACACATTTAGCTTTGAACAATACATTTTGATCCTTCATACTATATAATTAGGAACTGTCTAACTTGTTTTTTTCAAAATCAACTCTGCTGCTTATAGCAAAAGTTTGAAAATGGAACTTTTCGAAAAAACAACCTAAGAAAGCAATCTCAAAATGGCCCTAACAAGAGTCATTGAACAACAATTAAGAAGATGTGTTTATATCTCAATTTGTACTTGTCAGTTGAACAAAATATTACTCCAATCAATGTCTAAAGATTATCATTTTAGAACTTTTACCAAAATTAAATAAAACATTTATCACACTATTATAATGATTAATCTGTTACTTTATTAAAAAAAAAAATTCTTCTTGTTTACTATCTTATAACTTCATTTATACTTAATATCTTCCCCAATTAATACAAAAGTAAATTATAAAAAAGTGTTAAACATTAATTGATATTTTGAAATGATAAAAAAAAAGAAATTAAATTAAATGACAAACTTCCACCATTAACTTTAAATCATTTACTTATATTAAATTTATTTTAATTAGTAGCAACAACAACACAATTTATTAACTTGACGTGGATGGACTTTTGTAATCACAAATTCGTGCAAAAAAATAAAATACTACATAAAAAATTGAGAAAAAAGATGGCGGCAGATGTTGTGCTATAGTAGGTGCGACAAACATTATGAAGGAAAACAAAGAAAAAGAGAGGCCTCAATAAAATATTTGCCGGATGATGTTGTTCACTTTCCACATTTACCATAAGACAGTAAACAAAAAGTTCAAAATCCCAAATTAGCGGTTTGCAGAAGGATCTAAATAACTAAAGAAAGTATCTCAAACTCGAAGAAACCTACCTATATGTACCATATAATATCGCAAAATACTAGAATGTCTGAATTTTTTTTTTCTTCCAACAAAATTCATAGAAGACTCATTTTACATTCGACTAAACAAATAACTAGCTTTGGCAATCTAAAAACCGGATACTTAAAATAGGTAACACAGTAAAATTAAAGGATTCGGTCTTGAAGATCAGTCATCAAATTAGAAGCCAAGGAGCTGAGTTTCTTTCCAGTCTCTCCTGCTATATTCTTGAGAGAAGATATATCTTGTTGTGCCTGAATTTCTCAACCACAAATACAAGTTTTTGTTCAGTTTGCAAGGGAAACGAGAATACATGGCATCGATAATAAGAAGCAGATCATTTTTTCAACCACCAAGGAAAATACCTGGAATGATATCCGGTTTATGAGATCGCTTGCGGTAAGATCAATGGCAGATTTGTCACCATGCCCAAAATAATCAGCACTGGAAATGGCTGATGAGCCCTGTAACATTAACAACAAAAACACTATACTTTTAAGAACTGAAAAATTATATGATGATCACAAAGATATATTCAATTTCAAGTTTTCGTGCAAAGCATTATGCTTCATTTTATTTAAGTAGACAGGGAGTTTAATAGTCAAACTGAAAGAACTCACCTATTTCGCAGCAATTTCCAAAGTGTTCACAATTATAAAAAAATCATTAATAAAATAAGGTATGAAACAAGGGGAAAAGACACTCACGGTCACATACGGTACATTAGCTATTCAACCTCGTACTAGGTGATTAATCTAGAGGAAAGCTTAAAAACCTATTCTTCTGGTTATCATAATGCTAATCAATTGTAACACTACTCTATTTAAGTGTCACAAAATTGTAGCAAGATAATATAGAGATAATGAAAGCTTAAAAAAACAAATGCAGTTGCTAGGAATGAATCATACTGAGAATTTCTGCAAAGTGACTTGAGAATCAATGTCATTAGCTCTGCTCTGATCACCAAAATATTGGGCAGATGAGATAGACTTTGCATTTGAAAACTTCTTCCTTGCTTCATCTGTTTCCTGGACCTGTAAATACAAGAATGTGACACCAAGTACAAGAATAAAACATCCCAGTATACATAATCAACAATGGTTTTAGGCGGCAAATCATCTTCCAGAAAATGAAGACAAAGCAGTATTACAACAACATATAAAATTATAGCCTAAAACTAGGAGCTAGACATTCTTTTTACCAGTGTTGGATAAAAAAAGGAGATAAGATGCTTGTAGGAGTGTCAATGCATCAAAGAAAGTTACTTCCAAATTCAATTTGAGAGGCAAGGCAACATTCTGAAATATTCTTATGGACATTGAAACTGACTGAAGAAAGTGAAAATGTGAAATATAATGACAACTATTGTGCCAGATAAATATATTATTCAACAACAAACACATCAATTAGACAAAAATATCTTAAGTCCAAATAACTGTGCCCAAGGACCCTAAATTGATCCAACATGCTGACCAGTTGAGACTTTCCAACATAGTCGTTCAAATGAAACAAAAATGACAGCATTGAACTAAAAAGGATTCACCCCGTCTCCATATCATCTCAATCTAGTTCTCTAGCATTTGTCACTTTCAAAAATAAAAAAGATGTAAAATCTATTTAGGCCTTAGAATATCATCATAGGGACTCAGGTAAGATACATAGTCCATGCCAAAAATTCGGCAAAACGTGCCCATGTTGACACCTCTACTCAGCTCTTTTAGAATTCAAGATGAATGGACATGTGAGCTAATTGGATCAAGGATGAATATAATCTAGCTTACCTGCACTTTTGAGTTCAAACTTGATTTTTTCTGAAACCCGCTATCCATTCCAAAATCTGCAAAGAAGCTTGATGACTTGGGAGGAGAAACATGACTAAGCACTTGTGGGCCACCAGAAATATTTTCAGTAGTTTGGACATTATCCACATATTCAAAGCGTGACGTAAAAGAAGAGCCAGCTTTTGGGGTGTCGTTCATTATTGAAGTAGGAACAGGAGGAGCTGGTTCTTCTGGTTTCTGATCATAAAGATTTTCACTGGCCTGCAATTCATTAGCATGTCTACTTAGAGCAAGGCACATTTCTTTAACCAAGTAAGAGTAAGCAAAAACCAGTACAGACCAAAAAATCAAACTAATTTTATGTAGTACATTTATATGCATTCTTTGAATTTTGCTTTTTAGGTTTTAAAAGATTTAACAAATTTTAATGAATGTAAAGTTGAGTTTCATAATCTAAATGTGACTAAGCCACCATTATAATGTAATTTTTCTCATGCTCTCTTTCTTTTTCATTTTGAAAATTTGAATACCTTTTGCAATGGTCAAACTGAACCTAGATTCTATTTTCAAATCCAATGGTCCAAATCTGATGCCCAGAACCTAATAAAAGAGCATATCGATTCCTGAAACTTTGATTATCCAGTTACATACATGACAATAGTTTCAGTACTGAAATTATTTTAACAGTCCAACCAATAAACGCTGAGACGTGTAACCAATAATATTCTGAATGTACAAGTAAATGCTCCCAACAATCAATTATCGTGCATATAGGCAAGTGAATACAAACCTTAGAAGTAAGCTTTCTAGCACCAAGGCCACCAGTCTTCCCCGTTCTCTTTGCACCAAGAGGCTTTTTAATAGTAGGTGCACTACTTGGGTGGGAAGCTCTTGGGGAAGGGCCAACATCATGTGTATCTTGCCTTCCCAGAGATGTTTCTTGAGCTGCAGTAGTCTTTATATCAGAAAGTCCATTCGATGCTTGAGCTGATGGAGCAGCAACAGGTGATGATGGCAAGACACTATCTTCTGCCATACTTTTGGCAACTTCCTTTGATAGTAGTTGCTTATACAACTCTGCAGCTCTAGAAGTGTACTTGGCCTCAATTTTCCCCCCATCACTCCATCCATGCTGTTTGAAGAACACTTGTGCACGGTTATTTCCCCCAAAGCTCATCATTTTTAGCTGCTCAGGGCTCCATGAGTCTAAATTTGTTGACCTACAAGTAGAGAAAAGAACATGCACTTACAGTTGTAAGTTTATAACTGCAATATTTTGTTTCTACTTTTTAATAAATAATAGCATCAAGCTATAGGAGACCCCATATTTGTTTAACGTAGGCATAAAACAATTTATAACCCCGACTATTTTGGCACAAGTTTACCACTACTTATACCTGTTCGCATCTTGTACGAGGAAAAAAAAACAAGACCGCAACTAAAGTTACTTGTACAAGGCAGCAAGAAACTATAGAACATCTCATCAAAGACACCTAACGTGGAACTGTTACATAATAGTATAATACTGCAATCTGTAGAGGAAAACCAATGATCATATGCTGAAGGGAATCGAGCTTTGTGTTTAACACTTTAACTTGTAGCCTGTAGTCTTTAGAAACTAATTGAAATTGAGAAGGATAAATAATTAATCGATAACAAGCAATCATCCAAAACCGATTTCAGTGCTGACACGTTAACACATTAACTTGTAGCCTGTTTGACAAGCATGATGTCCATAAAGTCAATCCACAACAAGCAATCATCTAAAACTGATTTCAGTGCTGACACAGTTACACGCTAATATGATTTTGGAGCCAATATTTGACAACTCACATGGATATTTATGTAACCTACATGGCTCTGAATAAATGCTATAGTAAATATAAAATTATAGTGGCATTGTAATAAACTAGAATCATGTCTTTGTTAAAGTTTAGTATCAATTTAGAAAAAGTGCATACAGGGAAGAATGTTTAAAAGGAAAAGTTGTACTATAGCAGGACAATTATCAATCATGAGACTCCTGGAGAACACAATTGTGGTGTTGCGGCATACATTACAGAAACACAACCGGCAAGAATGCATGGACAAGTTGTGTTGGGCACCTGGGGCTGCCGGGCTGGGGTGCAATGTGCATGATAACATCCATGCAAGAGAACACAAATAGAATAATATACAAGTGAAGAGTGTAATAAGCATGGCATACACGAATACAACGGAGCACAGTGCAGAGCTAAATGGGGAAGTCAGTAATAAGGTTCAAACCTACAAAGCAACAGGCTGGAAAAGATAAGGCAAGAAGAGCAGGAGATATATATCAAAAGGATAATGACATCTATGATTTATCATAAGGTAAGTCTCATGTAAAGAAAAAAGAGTTCACGTGTTTAAATATGAGCAAATGGTGATATCTTATTAGAGCTCAAAATTAGGAAAACCATCAAGATCCTGTAAGCAGCAGTTTAATACGAGCCAAATGCAAGTTTTAAAGAAAAACGATGAAGTCCATTTCTTAGAAAAGTACCACTTTGTTTGTTAATTTTATAAGATGAATGATAATGGATTCAATCAAGGCCCTTGACTTTATGTATGCAATGCATGCGAAAACAAATAGGGGCATGCATTCCAAGAGACATTAACAATAGCATATGATATAGTATTCTAATAAGAAAGAAATAGTAATCGTAATCGTAAATGTAATCGTAATTATTGTTGTGGCATTCAAATTTTAAAGGATCCAATAAATGAAATCATAATCGCATGTGCAAAATGATCATCCAGCAAGACGAAAGAATGGGTTATTTGAAACTAGAGAGAATAGACTTGCGAGATGATAACAAAGGAAAGGGGCACAAGGCCAGATAAAGCGCATAACTCTACCTGGCCCTGACTCTCCGTCCAAAATTCAAATTAACCTCCAAAATCAAAGCACTAATTGTGATTCCCAATCCAATGCACATCATAACCATTACCCGCAGATATAGATCACTAGATAACTTAAGCAAGTAAAGAATCGAAACTTAAAGCAAATAACAAATGGGGGCAAAAAATGGGGGCTCCATCAATGGAATCGCAAGTCAAATAAAACTGAGCGCTAAACTAGAATTTTATAAGAATGCAGAACGTTACCTGACGAAGCTGATGTGCACCCCGAGGTTGCGATGAGCCGCGGAGCAATCAATGCAGAGAAATATCCCATAAGGCACGGACGCCCATGTCGGATTCTTAGCATTACAATCAAAGCACATCTACATATAACCACAAATATAAAAGTTAAGATCCAAGCACAAAACAGCCAGATCCGAAACAGATCTAGGATATACACAACATGATAAAACCAAAAACAAGAAAAACGCAAAACCTTATTATCGGACTTGGCTTTGAGCTTTTTGAAAACCGCGTTTTTGTCATTGAAATTCTCGGACGCCATAGATTAGGGCTTTCGATCAGTCGCAAACAGGAAATTAATTAACCGAAGAGGTGAGAAGATTGGCTCCAGCACCTCCTCAGATACGCAGTGAGAGATGAAAGAGAAGAGAAACCAAGGATTAAAATCTGCAAATTAATCAAGTTTTGCTCAGCGCTTAGGTTTATATTTAAAAAGAAAAATATAATTTAATAGAAATATATATTAACAAAATGCCAAACATGCCCTTGTTCGGGATTGCTCACTCCGGGACTTGTGCACTATAAACACATTCAAATTGCAACCGTCAAATTGTGGTGTGGTGAGACGTTACAGCTCTACCATTGATATTTTGTATTTTTAACAAATTAAACATCAACTTTTCCAATATAATTAGAAGTCCGTTCCATATAAAATTGATGTTCAAGTGATTTTCATAAAATTAAACTCTAATAAGATTTATACCATTAATTGTTTATATTTATCTGCCCTCTTTATATATTTATCTCATTGTAAATTACTAATTCATGCTATGCAAAGTTCATTTATTATATTTTCTTGTTCTTATTATCTTACTGTTAGTCTATCTATTAAGGTTGTTTTACAGCACAAGTACTTTTCTTCAATTTATCCAGCCTGACAAATTTCAACTTTTGTGAAGTTCTAATCGTTAGATCATCGTGAATTTTTTAAAAATATTTCCAACATTTTTTTTGTTTTGATCGTTGCAATCGTCGAGCAAAATATTCTAACTATTTTTCATTGTGTCGGCAAATTGCGTATAATAACCATTATTGGATATTTTGTTGTGTGTTTGAAGCTGCAAACTTGTTTTATTTTTTAAACACAAATTTGTCGGAGTTCTGACTATCGGAACAAATTTCATAAAGTAACTTTGCGCTAAGTAGGATTGGTAGAATTATATTTAATGTATTCTTATATATTGTAGATATGTTAAATCTTACGATATTCAAGTTTACATTATTTAATATTAACGAAAATAATTAAAATCCATAATGATTGAATGTTGGAATTTCTAAAATATTTGACCATACAAGATCCTCCAGATATTTGAAGTGGATAAACCGTATTAATAAGGATTTTGAGATTCACGATTTCATATAAACTCTTTCAAATCTTTCTAAAAGTTTTGATAATTACGTAAATACAAATTGCTAAATTAAATTAATATGAAATTGTTAACAATTTCCACTTAGAAAACAATAATAACCATCAGAAGTGGAATATCAAATTGAAACTTTTTGATAGATGAAACAAAACTTTTTGATAGTACAAAGATTTATTATAAACAATGAATTATTTTCCTTGAGTTCTCATAGAAATTTATTCGCAAATATGAATACCATATTGAATCTGTGAAAGAAGACATTAAATCATGCCTTAAAAAAATGTCAATTTATATGATCAAGACCAATATAACTATAAACCAAAAGTTAAAGATTTATATACTTCAGAATTTGACAAAATTGACTAGAGTAACCTGGTTAAAAAATGATGAGATAAATTATAGAAATGCACATGGCATACATTGAAGAACCAAAACTTTCCTCAACATAATGAAGTGTTTTGTGTTGATTATTCGCAAAGAAATTGGTCATAAAACCTTCTAGGAGTAAGGTAGAATTGAATATTCATTACATACAATGTGATATATGTGGACTAATTTATCATAATGTGAATTATATAGTTATTATTGTAAGTAAACATCCTGAAGAAGTACAAACACCTACGACTTGTTTGGTTGGCGGAATGGAATAGAATAGGAAATGAATGCAAAAACGTTAATTATGATACATGAGTCCGACGTCGGAAGGAATAGTTCTTCTTAGTTTCCATGAGAATTACGGAATAGCTATTCCTTCCGACGCCGGACTCATTTATCATATATAACATTTTTGCATTCATTTCCTATTCTATTTTATTTCATTTTACTAACCAAACGAGACCCTAAAGTGTTTTAATGTCACATTCATACTCAAAATGGTCAAACAGAATCATTTAATAAACATTTTCAATTCATTGCACGATAGTCAATTATGCGAACAAATCTTACATCAACGTAAGGACATGCAATATTGTGTGCACTTTCACTTAAATGTATAAAGACCAACAAACTATCATGTACTTTCCAATACAAATTAACTTCTGGTCATTCGCCTAATATATGTATATTTTGCAGAATGTCATATTGATGACAACAATTATCCATAATTAAAGGGAGAAAGTGAAATTTTTTTTTTATGTTTCACCATTATATCTTATATAGATCTTCGATCAAAGGATTTTGAACTAAAAGTTCAAAAGATAATCAATCTTCAAAATTTAGCAAATAGATTTTCAATACACTTATCGAGCCAAAACGCATGATAAATTCGCTGATACCAGCAATAAATGTGTCAATACGTTTCGAAAATTCTAAAGAATAAACTAACAATATTGTTTTAACACGCTTAAAACATGGATGACCAATTGATTCAAATGATATAAATCCTTAGTGAAAGAACTATGTCAACAATAAAGAGAATACCATGAAGGACAATATTACTTATATAAATACACTTCGTGAAAAAGTACAAGCACTTCAAGTGCTAACACGTGAAATGGTTGCAAATGAAGAAATTCAAATAAATTACACCAGTATTGAAAAAAATGGAATCGAGATAAAATGGTTGCCGATCCTAATTTTGCATTTAATGCTACAATGATTATTGAAAATGATAATATGGATCACAAACAACAATTTGTTCAAGAATGTAAGGATAGTTTTTGGCCAAAATGGCAAGATGCGATTCAAACGATATTGAATTCACAAATGTACAGTTTTTTAGACACGTAGTGCGAACACCACAAGGAATTAAACTTGTAGGGTGTAAATAAGTTTTTGTAAAAAAAAGAAATGGAAAAAAGAAGTTGTGAGATTATAAGGCAAGACTTGTTGCACAATGTATTTTTTTCCAAAGAATATGGATTGATTTCGAGGAGACATACTCATATGGTAGATGCGATAACTTTTTGTTATCTCAGTGTTGAAAAAATTTACAAGTGCATTTAATGGTTGTTGTCACAGCATATCTACATGATTCTGTTGATAATGACATTTACATGAAATCTATGAAGGATTGAAATTTCAAGAAAAATAAGACAAACAAGAGCTTTATTCGATAAAGTTGAAAAAATCATTATCTGTACTAAAACAGTCTAGGAGCATGTGGTATAACCGCCTTAGTAAATAGTAGTTAACAAATGTAAAGTTTGTGGACATGTAGTTCGAAAATCACAAGGTATAAAATTTGTTGGTGTAAATAAGTTTAAAATGAATTAATGCAGCAAAACATATGTCTCTTTGTTAAGGAGTTCGTAAAATTTTTAAGTTGTCACGGGAATTAGGAGTGAAATGGTGCATTGGTGGTTAGTTGAGAAGATTTATCTACAAACTAAAATAATTTTACTAAGTTTTAATTACATAGAACTATTTTTACTAAACTGTTAGAAGATAATAGAATGAAGATTTGTGTTCCTCTTTCTCGCCGTATTTTTCTTTTTCGTATTGTTTTCTCACTTTCTTTGATTTTACAAAAAAAAAAGAAAAACAAGAAGTATACTTGCACAATGTAGCTTAATTGCTATTATAGGTTGAATCAAGAGACGGACTTTAACTTGAATTTCACTAGATAGATACATTCAAATCCGGAAATTGAGGCGCCTTATAACTTGAATTATCTTGTTCAGAAAAGTGTGGTTTTCTTACAAAAAAAGACTAATAACAAGGAAGAATTTAAACTAAGTTGATCAACAACATTTGTAATCATCTTTCTTCATCAAATGTCAATATTTGTTTTGTATTTTATTTCAAAATTTCAATAATGATCCAATTTTGGGCTTGGGCTTCGGGCAAGGATGAACGGGTAAGCTTGCTGCACAAGGCCCAACCTTTACATTTCAGGAGTGTTTATACTTTATACCATCCTCCCATTCAAAAAAAATAAATTCACATAGTATTAAATTATACTAAAAATAATAGTTAAAATTTCAAATATTAATAACATAAATTTATATTAAAAATATATAATATACTTTAAAAAAATCAATTGAATCCAATTTAAACTGAATTTAATCCCGATTCAAATATGGTACAATAATTCCATACTTAAAGTATATATATTATGACTAATAGAGCAATAAATTGACAAAACAAATTAGGCATACCTGTTTTTTTTACTGAAGAAATGTGTCAATTAATATTTATAAGAGTCAGTTACAGCTCTAGTCAAAGGTGGACAAGAAAACCAAGTCCTCCTACTGGTCGATGAACCCGCAGCTCAAAAAATCACTAATTTCAACTTTTATGAATCCGTCGATTACCATTCTTTTAATTTGGTGAGCAAAAAATCTACTGATTTTGTTTAAGAGAAAGGTGAGTAAAATGAAAAATCAAAACAGGAATATTACGCCCACATGCCACATCTATAATTTCGATGATCTTATGCTTCACCTACGGATAAATTGAATGACTAGAAACTAGAAAGAACGAAAATTAAGCCAATCACACGGCCCACTCTATCACTACTCTATACTCTAGTCTTAATATAGTTCATTTTTGTCAAACTCTCATCAGTATGAATGAAAAAAACATAGAACTAGAGGCTAAAAAATCAATCAACGCTGAATAATGACAATGCTCCATTCAAGTGATTGGAATCGTAGGATAAAGGATACCTAGGTAGATTTATTACGAGGAGCAGTAAATATATCCGTGAACCATAGTAGTAATAAATTTATGGACTTGTTTGACTAAAGGCAGACTGAGAAAGGGCATAAAAGTTATTGAAAGAATAAAAAAGGAGGGTAAAAATGTCCAAACAAGAACAATAAGAGAGAAAATAATTGGAGGAAATAACAAGGAAAGCGCTTGCACATGGGCGAGGTGGTGTATGCACGTGACATAGCCACAAAAACGAAAAATTAGAGAACCGAGGAAAACGTGCCACAATAATTTGAAGGAAATTATTTCTTCATAATTTTAAATTAAAAGAACGATTTTGTTTTTTGACACCAACGCGAGGTTTGTAGTTACATTAATTTTTAATCATTCGATGTTTGACGAGTTTTTACAAGTTTCGTTGGCGATTATTTGCTTTTTACTACGGCGGCTCTTTTATGGTTGGTTGGTCTGATTTTTTGAGATGACGTAGTAACTGTAGATTCGTGGCTTTTGATTGCTTTCCACTGTGCTTGGATTGGAATAGGAGATTCTTCCATTTTTTCTAGAATGATTGAAGGGATATTTCCGCTGTCGTATACTTGATCGGAAAAATATGTGCGGGAATATTAAAAATTGTTTTGTATCACATATTGTCTTTCTCACATGGAACATGGATAGGTAATTAATTTGAAAATGCATTTTAATAGTTTGTTTAGTTTATCTTCTTTGTATGATCTAATACTATGCGTTATCTCAAATTGTAAACAATGTTTATTTGATTGTCTGTGTAGACAACCAAATTGATATTGGGGGAAATTTTATAAATGAGCTGAAAGCTAGGAATTATTTCAGCCTAAGTTTTGTGCCTTAACTTATTTGATCAATTAAGTTTCATATTTACCTTCTATACGCTCCAAAGTATCTGTGTTCACCTCCGTTACTTTCGACGTTTGTTTTTTTAATTTTCTTATCTTATTTCGTCGTTATCTCTTAAACTGTTCATTTTTTGACATGATGATTTAGAGTTTTTTGTTCGTCTCATTTTTATCTTCGAAACGCCATCCATTGTGATATACTTTTTCGAAAATATTTTTTCAACTGTTTGATATCTGGTAAGAAGCTGGTATATAAGTGGAATGTAATTGGTAGGAAGAACAAGATGTGTCAATTTTGTTATGAAAGTATGGAAGGTAACACAAATACAAGTCAAAAAATTTATCCCCATAGCAATAAACAAACAACTATAATCTTAAAAAGTAATGAAAATGCATTAGAAAGTGATTACAACATATAGAATAGAATTCTACAAAGTATTGAATAAAAAACAGTAGGAATTTGATATGTAACTGGTATGAAGAACAAAAATGCCAAAACTAGTAAGAAACTAGTAGGTAAGTGGTAGGAAACTAGTATGAAGAACAAAAAATGTCAAACCAGTAAGAAAGTGGTATGAAACTGGTATGAAGAACATGTTATGTCAAATTAATCTTGAAAATTAATTTAAATGCCTTAGAAAGTGATTAAAACATATAAGATAAACCTATTGAATCAAAATAGCCGGAAACTAGTATGTAAATGGTAGGAAACTGGTATTGAAATTAAAACAGTAGGAATCTGGTATCTAACTGGTATGAAGAACAAAAAATGTCAAAACTAGTAAGAAAGTAGTAGGAAACTAGTACGAAGAACAAGTTATGTCAAATTAATCTTGAAAATTAATTAAAATACCTTGGAAACTGATTAGAACATGTAAGATAAAGCTATTGAATCAAAACAGTAGGAAACTAGTATGTAAATGGTATAAAACTGGTATTGAAATTAAAACAGTAGAAATCTGGTATCAAACTGGTATGTAACTGATATGAAGAACAAAAAATGTCAAAACTAGTAAGAAAGTGGTAGGAAACTGGTATGAAGAACAAGTAATGTCAAATTAATCTTGAAAATTAATTAAAATGCCTTATTGAATCAAAACAGTAGGAAAAAACTGGTATTGAAATTGAAACAATAGGAATCTGGTATGTAACTGGTATGAAGAACAAAAAATGTTAAAATCTAGTAGGTAATTGGTATCTAATTAATATGAAGAACAAGTTGTGTTAAATTAATCTTGAAAAATAATGAAAATGCATTAGAAAGTATTTTAAACATGTAAGATAATTAATTACAATTGTTGGTTTTCAAAGGATAATAAGTTTTGTAAGTTCTGAGTTCAGAAGAAAGCCTCAGAATGAAGCATCATCTGGAGAACATGAAGTCATCAGAGGATCTATAAAGTCCCAGAGGCCATAAATTTCAGAGATGAAATTAGG
>CATIWQ010120784.1:0-11502 GCA_949673415.1 Euphorbia schlechtendalii | reverse complement strand
TCATATTTGAAACACTTGTTGTTAGAGATTGATTCAAGATGTAAACTGCACAATTTACTACTTCTGCCCACAACTCCTTAGGAAAATTTTTACTCTTCAACACGCTCCTCACCATTTCTAGCACTGTTCTATTCTTTCTTTCGACTATGCCATTCTGTTGTGGTGATCTCGGGACTGACAAAAAATGACGGATTCCATGATGTTCACAAAATCGTTTGAATTCATTAGATGTTAATTCTCCCCCTCTATCAGATCTTAAGGCTTTGATGTGGTTACCGCTTTCTTTCTCAACCAGTGTTTTGAATTTTGTGAAAGCTCCAAATATTTCTGATTTTTCCTTTAGAAGATACACCCATATTTTTCTGCTATAATCGTTAATGAATAGCAAAAAATATTTGTTCCCTACCAATGATATTGGTGTAATTGGTCCGTAAACATCGACATGAATGAGTTCCAGTGGCGCATTTGCTCTAGACATGGACTCCTTTGGAAAACTAGTTTTAGATTGTTTTCCAACAAGACATCCTTCACAAAGCTGATGAGCTTGATTAATCGGGGGAAGACCACGAACCATCTTCTTCTGGCTTAGTAATTTAAACCCTCCAAAATTGAGATGGCCAATTCTCAAATGCCAAGACCATGAACCATCAAGATTTTGACATCTTTTGTAGAAGCATTAATTTGTGTTGGTTTATTTTTAAATCTCATAAGCGTAGTGTTTGTCTTTCGGTCTCGGACTTATTTTCAAATCCGTGCTTGCTTCTTTCCATGTAACACAAACACAACGGTTCCATACTTGAGAACCTCTTTTTATTAATAAAAAGAGGGATGAGTGTTTTGTAGGCAAGCAGATACATCAACCTGGTTGGGACGTCCGCCCCGAAATTTTCATCCATCCCAATCTTTTTTCCTTCGGGGGAACACAATGTTCCTCCGAGGGGTTTTCAAAAAAATAGTACGTTACAATTTCTCTTTCTTTCATATGTTTTACATGTGTTTTTGAATTTTTTTCTCTTATTTTATCATTATCTCTCAAATGTTTATTTTTTTGATATGCCGATTCAAAATTTTTTGTTCGTCTCATTTTTACTTTCGAAACGTTATCCATTGTGATATACTTTTTCGAAATTTTTTTTTCAAGTCTTCAATATCCAGTAGTTATCTGATATGAAAAACAAATTGTGTCAAATCTGGTATGGATTTGGTAGGTTACGCAAATAAGCATATTTGTACATATCAAGAAGGTTTTTTACAAAATTCACATACATACGAGCATCCTACCTCGTGCGTTCAAAAACTTTTTTTCAACTGTTTGGTTATCTAGTAGGAACCTTATATTTCATTAAAAATTTACTCAATCCACCAAGTTTATGTTTGTAATAAATTTCTACTATATTTCATAAATTTACTAGCATCTTACTAGATACTCTCAAAAACTTTTTTTCAACTGTTCGATAATCTGGTAGCTACCTAGTAAAAACCTTATATTTCATTGAAAGTTTATTCAATCCACCAAGTTCATGTTTTTCTACTATATTTCATAAATTTACTAGCATCCTACCGAATAACTCCTTCAAATTCAATTGTTTCATTATCTAGTAGTTACCTGGTAGGAATCATATATTATCAAATATCATTCATTGTTATCATTCAAAAAAGAAATTCATAAACTATAAACAAATAAAATTGTGAATTCAAAAAACAATCAGCATTCTACCAGATACATAAAAAACGAAAATGCCAAATCACATACAGATCTAATAAAAACACATCAACATCTTCGATTGTTATCATTCAGAAAAGAAATTTAAAAGCTCTAATTACACAAATAAGTTGTGATTCAAATCAAACCTAGATCAAATTAAAGCTTGATGAACTTGAAAGCAAAACTCCAACAACTTTATATTTAACAAACTTCAAAGCATCAGTCCAAGATCCAAAACAGGAAGATGATCCATTTTGTAGAGATTCAAAATGAAAGTCAAATCAGATGCAAAAAAAAATCAATACCTAATCGCAACTTTAAAATTAAAATCACAAAAACTTGATCCAAAGCTTGAAAAACTAGAATTATAGAGAAGATGATAATAGAGATCAGAAACTGTGAAAACTTAAGAACAGGGAGAAACGCGCAAAGAAGAGAGAAACGATATAGAGAAGAGAGATTTATTTGGGAGAAACCCGCAGAGAGAAACGATGTTTAGAAAGAAACAAAGTATATATAGGAACATATTATATAAAACTGAAACTTAAAATTGGTTATTTAATATAAAAAAAAGCAAATGGGGTAATTGGGTATATACTTTACCCAAACCCTACAATTTTTACAATTCCACAAAAAAAAAAAATCTTTAAGTAAGCTACTAATAGTTGATAAGGTTAATATTTAGTTGCTTTGCTTTGTTCAATTGAAGTACTTATATTTATATTACACATCTAATGCTTTAGGGCAAACCCTTTTTTATTTTTACATAAAATAAGTTAGGCCTACAAATGTCAAATTTTACAAAGCATACAATTTAAATTTTGAATTTTTTTCTTTTATGTGATTTTCTAATCTTCTTTCTCTCCATCTTTATCACCACTCTGTCTCTCACAACCCTTCATCGTCTCCCCTTCTTTGAGAACGAACCATGATCGATCTCTTTCCCTCTGATCTCAAATATACCATCTCTTATAATTAGAATCAATGGAACCGCTTTTGACGTTTAAGCAATTGGAGTTTGGGACTTAGATTTACTTTTGAGTTTATTTAGATTTACATTTGAGTTTATTGTTTGAGAAATGTGTTTTTGCTCCTCTGTTTGTCGCTTTGATCGTATAAGAAATCATTCCTTGGGTAACTACATAAATTCTCTAGTCCACAGTATTTGATGGTTTTTTGAGCTCCAAGTTGTAACTTGTTTCTTCTAATTTATATTGTATAATCAAAAATTAGGTCACTAATTGCTCCATTTGTGTATTTTTTTTAGTTTGGAAATTAGATATGTTAATGGGGAATTCTATTTGCTGCGTTGAGAACTTCGAAAATACTGGGTGAATTTAATCAACTAGTTTGTTTCCTTACTTAATTTTTTTAGTTTTTCTTATCTATCATTTCAAATGCTTGATTTCATTGATGAATTAAGATGATTATTGTAGAGATTTTCATGTTGATTGTATACGCCGGCAACATGTTCGATGAAATGCTTGACTTGAAACAAAGGCCTTATACTACTGTTATACAAGGTATAATGCCAATATGTTTAATGCAATGCTTGACTTGAAACAAAGGCATTATACCACGTATAAGAGTGGTACAAGGTATTTGTTTCAAGTCAAGCATTTCATCAAACATGTGATACCACTCTTACACAAGGTATAAGGCCTGCATGTCATAATTTTTAAATGGAAAGTGAGTTTTGTTGTAAACATAAAGGAGAAATATTATATAAATACATTATACCACTATTATACAATGTATAAGAGCTTTCATACCAGGCTTAGTGTCTCCTTGACATGATTTTTATGGGAAATTCAGTGATGTTGTAAACATAAAGGAGAAAAAAAAACTATACAAATACATTATATCACTCTTATACCATGTATAAGACCTTCATGAAAAGGTGATAAAAAACGGGTATTATACCACTATACCATGTATAAGATTGCGATACATTTTTTCAAAAATTTTGAATCATGTCATTTCAAAGATAAAATAAAGATGAACAATATATTTCAAGCATCAATTCGAAAAAAATCAAAGATTTGTGAGATATGAACATTTGAAGTTACAAAATTTAAATTAAATATGATAGAGAATGTAGTTAGAAGGGGGAGATCAAAGCGACATGAAATAAGGATAAAAACAAAAATAGAATCTTATAAAATGATAAAGTAAATAATATTTCCTCCTTGTTTTAAAAGCAATAAAATCTAGTTTTTTTTTTTTTTTTTGCATTTACATCATTTCCCATATTAGTCTATAATGTCTCAAAAGCCAACTTAACTTATCTACTAAGTCTCAATCCCACTTAATGACAGCCACTATAATGAGCCAAGACCAACCTCAGCTAAATACAAGGTAAATATTTGACAAATACGGTTATGCCACATTATCATCATCTCCACTATATAAAGTTCACAGACAAAAAATGTGAGACAACTAATTATCACATCATCATGACATGTTCGTTTCTTCACCTAATTTGACTAATTTAGGTATCAGAGAGGCTATAACGCCTACTCGACCTAGCCCTTCTTGCCCATTTCGTTCTTGCTGGTCATCTTAATTTAGATCCCACGACATCAATAGTTAAATATGTGTAAATAATTTTAAATTTATTAAAAATATAACAAACATGTATAAAGCCTAAGCCTTTATGGGATGAAGGTCTTCATCCTATGCTTGGGGGTAAAGTGCTTACAGTTTGTGATAGAATTTGGAAGGAGTGTTGTCCTTTCATTTACGGCCTCTTACCTAGCTTTTGGGGTCAGTTTTTGTTCCCCAGATTGGAGTGTTTTGAGAGGATGCTTATGTGCTTTTACAATGTTGACCATCTTTGTTTAATTTATACATCGATATTCTTAGAAATAAGGTTATTTAAATAATTCACCTTAACTTCTTTACCTTATAATTATAATATCTCTTCCCAAGCACTATATTTTTCATTCCTTTATGTTTCCATTGTATATCATTTATATTAGAGTAAATAATTATAACCTCCCTGTGTTTTGACTAAATACATTAGTACTTCCTTGTGTTTTGAAAAATTATTTTTACATCCTTGTGTTTCGTCATTGTCGTACTATAATTTCCTTGTATTTTGTATTATCCCTTTTTTTATTAAATTTCTTAACATAATATATGTTTAAGAACAAAATTAGTCTTATATATCATATCTTAAAATGTTATGGATTTACATGACAATAAAAAGGTTTTATATGGTTATATTATCTTGTGCGATCATATATTGAAAGTTCTAAAAATATCTTATAAATTACAAAAAATATTTTCTATGATTAAAAACCTTGCAATACTAACAAAATAAAAGTAAATATACTAACAAATACTTATTATGTTAACAATTTTGATAGAAAAATACATAATTTAAGATACAAGGAGGTTATAGTATGATATTGTCACAACACAGGGAGGTATAAGTAATTTTTCAAAACACAAGAATGTATTAATGTATTTCGCCAAAACTCAAGGAAGTTATAATTATTTACCCTTTATATTATCATCCTTCCATTTATTTTTTTTATAGTTCTTATTAAAATTGCTCAGCTTGAGTAATTGCTTATAGAAAATTCGAAAATCCGAATAATTTATGTAAAGAAATTTTAAAACAGAGGAAATACAAAGTGACACGTGTCAGCAAAAAGCCCATACGATTTGTCTCCAAAGAAAGCAGCCGACGAAATTATTTGCAAGTTTCAGAATTCCTTTGCATTTCCTGGTCGCTACATATTTGCGGTGGCCTGATAGTGATGACGATGACGACGGCTCCTATTAACATAGTTAACAGTGCAGCAGCAACAGTAACCGGAGGAATGGGCTCCGGCGGGAAGAAAGTTATGATTACTGGAATAAGCAGAGGTTTAGGCAGAGCCCTAGCTCTTGAATTAGCCAAGAGAGGCCACACAGTTATCGGCTGCTCTCGTGCTCAGGATAAGCTCAATTCTCTCCAATCTGAACTCCTCTCCGACCATAACAACCACCACCTCCTCCTCAACGCCGACGTGGTATTCCCCCCCTTCCTTTCAACACCTTTCAGCGGTTACTTTGTCTTCGTTCGATTAATGCTGTTTTTATTGTTCAATTTTGTGGGGAATTTGATTTGCAGAAGTCTGACAACAGTGTCGAAGAGCTAGCTAAAATTGTTACGGAGAAGAAGGGCGTTCCAGATATCATAGGTATTGAATTAGAGTTTGTGAATTTTCTTGTTTTTCTTTTTTATTGATATGTTGATTTGATGTGGACAGTGAATAATGCGGGCACAATTAACAGGAACAACAAGATTTGGGAGGTTCCTGTAGATGAGTTTGATGCTGTGATTGATACCAATGTCAAAGGGATAGCTAATGTTTTGCGACATTTCATTCCTTTAATGCTGCCTAACAAGCAGGGAATTATTGTTAACATGTCTTCTGGTTGGGGAAGGTCCGGAGCTGCCCTGGTAAACTATATTTTTATTAGCAATCTAGCTTTATGAATCCTGTTTTTTATTTCTTGTTGCTTGTTTCCATTAGCTCTTCCTTTGATACCAAGTTTTGCTAGTTTCACTTTCTTCTTATGCTATATGCGAGATTGTCAAAAATTTTTGGAAAAATTGTTGTTTACTTTACAATGCCAAGATGAAGTCACTAGTGAAAACAATACAAACAAGGATGCGTGTGTTGAAGGCAAAAGCTAAATTTTATTTGTGTAATTTGTCATTTTGGCTCCTATGCTTTGATTTTGTAACAGTTGCTTGTCATGATCGATTTTTTTCCTCAATATGAACTTTGACTCTTGCAATCCCATTCACCAGTGTACTACTGTGCTTGTTCTATACTGTTGATAGAACACTCTTTGAAGGATCAAGTTAAACATGGGATAAATTTGCGAAAATTGAAGTGTAGCAGAACAAAAGATACAGATTATGCCATCTTTTGCCATGTTGAGACTTTCTGTGGTTTTTATTTGATTATTGTTGAACAGGTTGCACCTTATTGTGCATCAAAATGGGCTGTTGAGGGTTTAAGCAGATCGGTGGCGAAGGAAGTGCCAGATGGGATGGCAATTGTTGCCCTTAATCCAGGAGTTATACATACTGAAATGCTTCAATCATGCTTTGGCAATTCGGCTTCACTGTACCAAGCTCCTGATGCATGGTAATTAGTTTTGTTTTTCTGTTGGTTTTGGACGCGTCTTACTATTTCTGGTGACATGAATTATTCAGGAAAAAAAAACTTTATGCGTGTTGTTTCCAATATCAGCAAATGGTTTTGCATGTTTGTTCATTAAACAAACATTTTGATTTTCAGTTGAAGAGAATATAATAGAATATAGATCAATCTGAAGATCCTTCAATCCTTAGATTGAAATCCATGTTCCTGAAATGCTGGAATTTCAAAACTACGGAATTCATTCTTTCTCACATCAAGTTTGTAGTTTTTACTAAATTCCCTGTTTTTTCAGTACTTATTGTGGTGCCTGCCTATTGCCTATATTAAATTGAATGCTTAATATTTAAGTTTAAACAAGCCACTTTTCATATGCTTTTGCTCTCAAATACTGATGAATCACTGTTCAATATTTGGTTCTTGTGGCTGAATATCATAGAACTGTAAAATTTCTGTTAACTTGCATGCATAATCGCCGTTTCTTTTGTGATATCATGAATATTATGTTTTGTTACAGACTGGTTGGCAGTGGTTTTACCATGTTTTCGAAGGCTTTTCTAATTCGCCTTTATTATGTCACTTAAGATAGTACTTTCGAAATGGCATTAACGTGAGTTATTGTGCATGAATCGCCAGGGCCTCAAAGGCAGCCACGATGATACTTAATTTAAGTGCAGCAGACAATGGAGCATCACTCACCGTGTGATCAAAATTTCAGATTCTGAAGAGATTCCAATTAGTAGAAAGAATATCCAATGCTTCATTCACATAATATAATCACTAGTTTGGCTGAGTGTCTAACCTGCGGATAGAACAAAGAGGACTTATTTTAGAACCCCTCTTTACCATCATATCTCTTGATACTCCATGTGTCTGAAAATTTAACCAGGGAATTTGTTCTCTCTTAATATCATGTATTTTTTTTTTTGTTCAAATTTCAAATATTGTTCTGTCTCTTGGAATAAATTCTTTTGTCCTGAAAATGGAAATCCAGGATGCATGAAAAAGTATGACCCTCTTGTATAAAGTGACTAACGTAGTGGGCAAAACTTTGGTGGAGATAAGGTGCCGATTTTGTTACAAAAGGAATCATGTTTTTGAAAAGTTTCATACCGATTAATGTAGAGATTTTCACGCAAACTTTAGGCTTTGGGGAACGAAAGATTTAAGGAAATCTAAATAGAGGTACCAGTACTGCATCTACAAATAAGTAGCCTCGAGAAAGATATAGTGCCTGGACTCGGTAAAATTTCCCTCGATTAGTTCCGTTTCTATAACAAAGCAAGTCATAGTCACTCTCTGCTTCTATCATCTCATTTTCATAGTCATCATGTAAAGTTATTGTTTAGATTTTTAGTTCTGGTAATGAAGATGAATCAGACCGCTCACATCGAACCTGACCCAGCTAAAATTTATGGAAAATTGTGAGGTGTACAATTTGTTGATGATGGAAATGCTCATCAGATAAAAAGAGTTCACATTTCAATTCTTAAGTTTAGAAAATGTACGAGTTTACATGTTCTACATAGGCTACTTATTTTGACATGTTCTTTCAACATGTGTTCTTTAACATTCCCATTTGGTATAAATTTTATGAATGTTTTGCTTATAAAATAATGAACTGAACTAGAAAAAGTTGATTCGAAACACACCAAAAAAGTTGGAGCGAATTTAAAGTGGATGTTATCACTAGAAAAAAAATCTTGAAAAAAATCACATGATACTCTACAAGGCTCTAACCCAGTTGTGTCCTGCAAAGGCACAAATGTGGGAGAGATCTAGGCAGAAAAACCACATGAAATTGGCACGAATTCACATTCATGTTTTATTGCATCTTTCTTCAACGATGAAGTCAATAGCAAATTATCAGTCAGTAACACTGCAAAACCAAAATTCAATGATGCCTCAAAAGCAAATCACCCGAGTATGAATAGAACTAGCTGTTGAAGCATCAACTAGTAATTCGTTGACCAACAGAGATGACTCATTGGGTACAATTTTAACTAAAGCCTCAAACAGATGAATTTTTTCCGAGGTAAAAGAAATCCTATTTTAAGGTCATGACTTGCAAATCTTGAAATAGGTCCAGGAACCTACAGTATTTCAAAAATTTGTGTCCATTTCAAATTTGAATTTCCATTACATCATCTCCGGCAATAAAATTCAAAATTAAACACAGGATGTTCATTGACTGACTTGCTGAATTAACTGATAATTGCATAGCATGATCTCCAGAACACCAAATCCTTAGCTAGAACAATTACTAATTGAAGTAGAAAAAAAAAACAACTTCGCTACACATGAATAACAAGCCGCTCCTTCACAAATTCATGGACCATATTAGCTAAGGACAAAGCACAAGGAAACCTGAATTGAGCAAAATCTGAGTTCAACCCATTATGATTTATGAGGATGAACTTGACAAAATGCTAGACATAAGTACTACACTTCAACACAATCTCATGGAGCATATAACTAGCAACATGCTTTCTAATCAACATGATCTATCAACATCAACAAATTAAACACACTAAACATAAAATGCACAAACTCCAATTTTATATAGACCACTAATACATTATCAAACCAAATTAATGCTCCCCCCGCCCCCCTGAGCATAAAATTCAAAGTGCAAATTTAAAACAATGACACAAAACAAGATAAAAATAAGGTTACGAGTCACCAACGGTATGCCCTTTGACATCAATTTTTCAGAGCAAAGATAACAACTTTCTGCTCAAATTATAACCAACACCTGCAACTGCTACCCAACTTAATGCTAAGAACATTGAGTTTCTCATTCACAACAAAAACCATGATAATTTGAAGCTATCATATAACATAACATGCAAAACAGAGTACCAGTTGCCAATTATGAGAACAAAAAAGCATTCATTTGAAAAAAAAAGTCAAATAATCCTGACAACAAAATACCAACTATACGGCCTAGGAAAGATAACCTTCATAGACCTAATTAAACAAAATAGCAGTTCTGAAATACTAAATTGCATAAATATTCCGTTCTTCCGAAAACATGAAACACAAAATCCAAATCAACGATAACTCTTTTGGAACCTGGCACGAGCACCACGACCACCGAACTTCTTGGGCTCGCAGCGCCTAGGATCAGCCACAAGCAAAGTCCTATCATACCTCACCAGAATATCTTTGATCTCCTTCTTACTCTGCTCATCGACGAACTTCTGGTAGTATGCAACCAAGGCTTTAGCAATGCTCTGACGAATGGCATAAATCTGAGAGGTGTGACCGCCTCCCTTGACGCGGATCCTCATGTCAACTCCGGCGAAACGGTGACGTCCGAGGAGGAGGATGGGCTCATAGGCCTTGAAACGGAGGATCTCAGGCTCCACCAGCTCAATAGGGCAGCCATTGATCTTGATCAGGCCACTCCCGCGCTTGCAGTGTGTGACGGCCACGGCGGTCTTCTTTCGGCCGAAGCATTGGACGGATTCAGTTGGAGCAGCTGCTGCTTGTGCCGCCATTTCCAGGGTTTGGGAGCAAGGAAGTGAAGATACCGATTTATTACGGAGAGGAAGGAGACATCTTTATATGTGAGGAATTAGGGTTTTCGCCACTCTGTGACAAAGCCACTGAATTTTTAGTTATTTACTGAACTGACACAGGATGAAACGCTTCGTTTCATAGCACTATTTGGGGTCAAAAGAAAATTGTGCAACTTGTTGTTTTGATCACCAAGATATGTACTTAAATCGGTGAAGAGAGTTTGTCCTGGATATAAAGTTCAACCAAATTAATTGGTGATCGAACTGGATTTTGTAACAATATGTTTCAATAATAACATATTCAATAATTTAATATTATACATATAATATAAGTTAATAATAATTTAATGTTAATACCTCATACTTAAATCTTATTATATAATAAAACATAACATAATAATCAATATGATTTTGGTGAAAGAAATGTTATTGATTTAGTATAAAACCGAATTTAGTTCAGATGAAACCATGTTTAATAAATTAGAAAAATAATAAATATTGCTAATGCTATGAAAACAATACATTTATAGAATAAATTTGTAAACTAGAATTTTGAAATATTATTTTTATACTAATAATTTAATATTAATTTGATTTCAAAATTTTTTACATGTTTACAAATTCAAAATCACAATTTAAGTTTACTTTGAAAACTACTATTTAAATCCATGAAATCAATTTATAATGTAGTTTTATAAGAAATTTAATATCAAATTTATTTGAAATATTTAAAAGTTTTATATGGTATATTATAAAATGAAGGCCTAATGCATTTGGAACCCCCTCAAGTTGTCCCTAAACTCCGGATTCCCCCCTGAACTTTGAAATGTTCTCAATGTCCTCCTGAATTTGTCTAAACATTCTCAATGCCCCCCTGAACTTGTCTAAAACGTTCTCAATTTCCCCCTGAATTTTGAAATGTTCTCAATGCCCCCTGAACTTGTCTAAACATTCTCCAACACCCCTCAATCCAACATTGCAAGTTGCGTTAGTGGACCAACAAACATGAGCGCGTTAATGAAAAAAATTATTTAAAAAAATTAAGAACGTTTAGACAAGTTCAGGGGGCATTGAGAACGTTTAAAAAATAATCTTCATCTATTAAATA
>CATIWQ010120687.1:0-10589 GCA_949673415.1 Euphorbia schlechtendalii | reverse complement strand
ATTTTACCGGGTATAATGACTATTATACCTGGTATAATAGTCATTTTTTCTGGTATACCCGGTATAATAGTTATTATATCTGGTGTATTACACAAATTTACATAGATAAACCATATGTTTGAAGAAACAAACTATATAATGTACAAAATACCAGTGAGACTTGTGCAAAAGCCTTGATCATATTTCGTTAATCAATTAATTAAACATTTTTCCAGTCCAATTGTTACCATAATTTGAACTAAAGTTAATTTTTCTGTTTGCACATATGAATGATTAATAAATCCTCAACTTATTCCATAAACAACTTAAACTAACCTTAAGTCAATCAATGTAAACAAATATAACTACTTCAGAAGCTATAAGAATAAAACTAAATCAAATACATTAACTGAATATGAAATGAGAGACGGAATAGAGGTGACAAATTCAGCAAACCAATATGCATTTTGAATACCTTTGATTACGTTATAAAACAAATTTGCAGTTACAATCAAATAAAAAAATAAAAACCTAATTCAAAACACTCAAATCAAATTCCAATCTCATTTCTCTAGAATTGAATTTAATTGATGCAGTTTTTAACGCTTACAACAAAAAAAATCAAGAAAATGAGAAGGATAATTGGGCTCAGTGATAGGATGGAATCAAACTGTTCCTTCAATATCATTGAATTTGCAAATCCAAAGTGTAGTCAACTGAAGCAAAACTCAAGGAAACTTCCTAACGAACTGATTGTTACTCAGATCCATCTCAATACAGAATAAACTGTAAGAGTTAATGTGAAACAACTCCAGATCCACCAGTAAACCGACTTCCTACGGCAAGTAACTTGCGATATCATTGTGAATCCGGAGATTGAAAAGAATTACATGAAAAAGAGGAAGAAAAAACATGAGTAACCAAGAATAAGAGAAACTGGATTTAAGCAAAATAAAAAGCATAAAAAAAAGGATTTACAAGATGCATTATCCGAGGATGAGGATTGAAACGAAGAAGAGAGGATGGAGCAAGGTTGAAAATGAAACGAAGAGGAAGAAGATTTCAAATTAGGTTTTGGCAGAGGCTGAGATTAAATTGAGTGAAAGTTGGTTTGTGAAATTTTGAAAGGGGATCGCGTATAACAAAAAGGAGAATCTAAAAATATGGCAGGGTGCCCAAATATTTTTGCCTTAATATGGCAAAGGTGTAAAATCCCCAACTATATATAGTCTAATACAAAATTTCAATGGTTTCCTATAATGGAGAATGGACATAGGAAATTATCAAGTTCAACCATATTTCATATGGTATATCTTCAAAAGTGGGTTTTTTAAATATGAGGAATGCTCTATTCCCTTTTTTAGGAAATAGAATAAAATAATAATAATTTTTTGTTTTTTTTATTGATTTTAGTTTTTTTTTTGTTGTTCTATTTGTTTGTTTAATAATAAAATATTATTATTTTCAAATTAATTTGATTTTAGAAATGGAATATAAAGAATATGGTTGGAGAAAAACACTGTAAAATCATGCAAAATGAAATTTGAAAAATGAAAAATGGTGAAAATAATTGGAGTTGCTCTAAATATTACAACAAACCTAATCAATTACAATATTAATCTAAAACAACATCAAGTTGCAAGAAAAAACACAAAAACAAAATAAATTACGGTTTACGCGTTTAGCTTAATCAAGTCAACAATTTGAGTTTGCAACCATTTAAATAATCTAAAAACTCTGATCTAAATCACTAATTTAACATTGTGCAAAGTAATTACTATATTTATCTACATTTAGTACATACGTACCCTTATATGTCCACATGCTTAAAGCTTGGAATTTATAAGGGCGTACTTTGCGCTTGATGCACATGCTATAATCGAAATTTAGAATGTTAAAAACTAGGTTAATTTTTGGTGTTTTATTAGGTGATGAGTTGGGTTGCTATGGACTCTAAATAAATTTCGTAGGGAGAATTAATTTAGCTTAATCTTATAGACATAAGAAATTAAGATTGTATTATATAATGTTGGCATTTTTATTGACATTAATTAGCTCAAATAATATTTATTTTCATGGTAAATGATATAAGCACATCTGTGGCTCTATTTGAATAAACTAGAGCATAGGTTTAGATGGGGGTTTTCTGAACCTATGTAGTATAATCTGTTATGCAAAAGCATTATAGATTCAATACAGTCATTTGTTGAATTTTATATATAAACTTTTGATAGAAAAATTATTCAATTTAATTATCTTCCAACTTATAGTTGTACTACATTGATTTAGTTACATGAAATATAGGTCAATTAACAATTGAAATCTCCATCTTTTTTTGAAAAAAGTTCATATCTCCAAACCAATAAAATAAAGAGCAGTTATGATGTTAATAAGAGTAGGCTCAACTCTTTGTAACCATCTTTATGACGTGTTCAACTATATTCGAACTCTGCTTTTGCTATTATAAACTCAATTAACAGAAGAATATTCAAATCTTTGTGATTTTCTATATTGCCTTGACATATTCCTTACCTTGGGGTGAATATGCTCCTTTAGGTAACTCATAAAGCGCCTAAAGTTTCATTTTTTTTCCCCTAAAGTTTCGTATCACAATATAGAAGTCATACACTTAAAAGCTCATAATCCAAATCCACTTTCATAGAAATGAGCTATATCTTAGTTAAAACTAAAATAAAATAGATCGGTGATTCCAGAAAGATACAAGAAAAAAAGAAAAATGTAACATTTGATCCTCATTCCTCAAAACAATTTAAATATGCAATTGCCATAAAGGACGCTAAAACACTAGTCATGAGCTTTCTCAATAGTAATAATTATCATAGTAAAAATAATATCCCTGCAGGCTGCAGCATAATAATTTGGACACTCTATCTGATTGTAATGTATAGGTGTAGGTGTAGGTATAGGTATAGTTATAGTTATAGGTTAGTGTAAAGAATGGCTAAATACAGTACATTGATTGACATATATAGCTCTCAAGAGTTTAAATATAAGGATTAAATATTAAAGAACGCCAACTTGGTCTTTGTTTTAATTGAAGAAATTAAGACTTAATTTAAATTAAATTAATTAGTGGTTGAGAATCAATGAAATATTTCATGGATAACAAATATGCCAAATTGCGTGTTAATTAGGGATTAATTGAGTCTGAAATCCCATAAATTACAATATTAATTGATACATTCAAAAGATTATGCCAGTTGTTACATGGGTTTTTCTTAATCTCTGTTCAATTATATTTAAATTGATTTCCTCGAAATATATAATACAAAGTGACTAAACAAAATGAATGACAATGTGGTTTGTGATAATATTCCATTCAGAATTACAACCCAAGAAAGAAGGGGGGAAACCCTAGAGAATGTCTTATTGACTTAATTAACATTAAAATTAACATTTTCAGTTAATTATCATTACAATAATAATTTTTATGTGAATTTCAAAGGGTAATTGGGAATCATAGAGTGGCTCTTTGCGTGGTCATGGTCACATGGTATTCTATGCATTGATCCAGAACCCCAAAATTAGTCTACTGCTTGATTAAATCTACTTGTAGTTATAAGATTTAAATCAATAAAAATTGTGAATGGTCTATTTTTTTTCTCAAATAACAATGTTAAAAATTTTAACCAACTAATTCTAACTTCTCAGGAGGCAAATTTAACAATAAAAATAAATCATAAACAATAACAAACAACTAAATCAATAAATAGTAGTAATAGTTAATCCAAACTTGTCTAATATTTGGAAGCATTTTCGATAGTTGTTGTTTCTCAACATCTAACATCTATTACAAATGTATGGTAAGAACAATATTTAGTAATTTTGAAAAACAACAAACATTTAACAACACTTTAGAAAACGTTACTAAGGTAGTAACAACTATACCAACTCAACATATGAGGTAAGGATCTCAGCTTTTCCCGATGTTTCTCAATTTAATGTAAAACTGTCGAACCGTATTATTACCAAATGAAACTACGGTCACATATAATTAGGAACCATCTTGATTAAATAAATGAATCTTCTTGCATAACTAAAAAGACACTGATAGCCTTAACGTAATCAGAGAAGAATAGTATCGTCAAGGGAGAAGACTGGCAGGAAAGACAAAAGTTCACGAAATAAGATATATCAATGGACCCCACACACTTAAAAATTGTGAATGTTGTTTGTTTGTACTTTGTAAGTTAGTTTAGGGGAAACACTATTTGCCATCTCAAACACTCAAACAGAGAAACTAAATTGTCCTTTTTCTTTAGATGACTGGTCTGGTCTACCGTATGTGCACTCTCACGTGCATCACGCTGTAGGCTGTAGCTTACCTTATCGTATTCTACTCGTACTCCTTTCATACCCTTTCTTTATTGGAAATACTTTCTAGTCTCTACATTGTGTAAGATCCCGTGTTGAAAATAAGACGGTGTATTTTACACTATTAATTCACACGATTTGCTAAAATGTGTTACGTGATTTTGCTCGCTTTTACATCGGATCTTAAAGATGCGGATTATTTGTACTCACAATAATATGACTAGATTTAAATATAGAGGGAGGTTGAGTTTATCCATTTTATTAGTTTAAGTTTTTGGTTCAAATAAATAAAAGAGTAATCTTTTGTGACTTAAACCCTTTGCTTGACATTCCATCTCTAAACTTACCCATTGAGATGGGATTGAGGCATAGCCAGGCTTACAAAGGGATTACTTATAACCTATGGACTAGGGGTCTTGAATACTCATTTTTTATCAAGTCATACTCAATGGTGAATCCAAACTTTTTTCATATCGTGGGATCAAATTTTAATTTTAAACATATGTGTTTATTTCAGAAATATTTTTTTTGGTAAGTTTCATTCTAGAAATACTAAGATAAAAAAAAAACTCATTTTTATATAACATATATTTTTTTTTGAAAAACATCTGGAGGAACAATGTAAAATATTTAGAAATTAATGAAAATACGATGACGAGTTATTGAATCTAAATAACAAAATTTATGTTTTTGTATCACTAAATTTTTGATAAAATATTTTTTGTAAAAAATAATTATAATAAGAGTTCCAGTTGTATTGTCATTCCTTTATGTAAGTCTTTTTAACATTTTTAACTTTGTTCCTTTTTGTTTATCATTTTAGATTTTTAATGTATTATTTATCATTTTTTCTTTGATTTACTCATATATTAATTATGAGAGAGATTATAAATATATGAATGTCATTTTCTCTTCAACTTCTGAAAGCTGAACTGAACTGAACTAAACTTAACTGAACTGAATTGAACTTATTTCAGTGTATATTTATAACTACAGATAGCTGAACTTAACTGAACTGAACTTATTTCAATGTAAATTTATAACTACAGATAACTAAACTTAATTTAACTTAACTTAATCGAACTTAACTTAACTGAACTGAAATTAATTGAATTGTAGTTGAAGAGAACATGACCGAATTCTAACTTGGTAATTAAGAAGAATTTTTTTTAATATACTAATGTAAATGACAAATTAATCATTTTAGCAGTGTAATAAATTTTTTATTGATACTAGTGAAAATTCTGAAAAGGCATACATAAAAAATGAAGGTAGTATTATTTTGAAAAATGTGGGATCCATGAACCCCACACCTATATAAGTGAAATCACCCCTCGTCATACCCAAACTTGCTAAAGTATATAGTTTTATGGGTCATGCTTTGAATAGAAGTCAAGTTTGTCTTGATGAATAATAATATTTTTATTGTATTATTACAATAAGTCCTACTAAAAATTTGTCTTTTAACTTTAAAAAAATTTAATACAACAAGTCCTACTGAAAATTCTTAAAAATCAAGTAAAAAATGTATTTATATATCAAATTTAAACATATTTCATAAATTTTATTGTTTTATTTCCAATTATTTCATCATATTATTGTGAACTATTATAAATAAAAAGAATAAGTTTGAGAAAAGTTACATTAGACAATTAAAAAGATAAAAAAAGTAATAAATATCATTACTAAACACATATAAAATAGAAAACTAATGTTTTCACTTAGTTGTTAAGATTGAAATTATAAATAACGAAGTCTCAAATTCGAATCAAGAGTGGGTTGAAGTTGTTTTTCTTCAATCTAATGTAATTAAGTGAATTTTTTTAAAAAAATTGATGTTTACGATCAATCCGAAAAAGAGAGTTTTATTTAAAGCAATTGCAAGTGTCAGGATTCGAACCCCGATTATCCCATCTACTACTCAGACTATGTCTGATCGGAGAGCTAATGCACGTATACAAAAAAAAAAAAAAAAATTAGGGACACTTTATGCTATTTTTTATGTGTGATCGGAGAGCTAATGCACGTATAAAAAAAATTAGGAACACTTTATGCTATTTTTTTCTTCAGTTAAATGTTTTAAAAAATATCGTGGTTGGGTTGGAAACCGAGAAGAGAAGATTAAAAAAAAAGAGCCTATATAAAAAGGCAAAGTTTAGATGGGTTTTTGGTACCTTCTTCTAATATATATTTCTGTTTGCAAGAAACACTCTTTCTCACCCTTTCTCTTTCCCTTTCAACAATTCACTCCTTTTCTCTTTCTCTTTGTGGGTCTATTCTACGCTTTCTTCTGTCCCTTTGTGTTTGTTTGTGTTTTCTCGTATTAATTCTACTAAATTCTACGCTTTCTTCTGTCCCTTTGTGTTTGTTTGTGTTTTCTCGCATTAATTCTACTAATCATTGTCAATTAATAATGGCACTTGAGGCTGTAGTTTACCCACAAGGTCCATTCAGTAATTACCCATACAAAGGCTCCAATTACTCACTCGGAAATTGGAGCTCCGATGATTTTCCCTTTCCTTTCCATGGCGATGATTCTCTCGAAAACAACTCTAAAGCCAGCAACAGCAGCGTTGTTCCTTCAAATTGGGATTCTTCTGCTTCTTTTGGATTTGTTCAAAATCATCCTCGACGGGATCCTAACAATTCCTCGCCGGAGACTTGCATTGCCGACCAGTCTCTTCCTGCGGGAGTGTTCGATGGTGAAATTGAGCCGCTGGGAGATACATCTGGACGGCGGAAGAGACGGCGGACAAAAAGCGCTAAAAACAAGGATGAGATTGAGAATCAGAGGATGACTCACATTGCTGTTGAACGCAACCGCAGAAAACTTATGAATGAATATCTTGCGGTTCTAAGATCTCTTATGCCTCCTTCTTATGTCCAGAGGGTAAGTCCAGTTTTCTCCATTACTTCACATTTAAATCCGAGCTCAATTAGCAACGCTTACAAAAGTAGTTGCGTAATAGTTGCAAATTTTTTATATATAATAAAATAAATAAAGGTTGCAATTTTTGTTTTTATAATATTTTTAATGTTTTTCATTTGGTAATGTGACAAATTATTTTCAATATAATGTTCTAATATGGTGAAATCATTTTTTTTTTATTTAAAAAGATATTTTGTTTAGTCTTTTGAAATGAATTTTACTTCGATATATATTCCATCTTACGAATAAAAAATTACTTTTGAACTTAAAAAAACACAAAATATGCTTTTTCATGCCGACGCACGCTGTTTATGTATTAATAGTTACAACTATTTTGTGTCAAAAAGGTCCGATATTTCCATGCCCCACTTTCTGAAATTGAATCATGATTACTTTGATTGCTTTCAATAAAGTTATATTTATACAGTAATTATAAGTTAAGTACTATGTTAGCAGGGTGATCAAGCATCGATTGTAGGAGGGGCTATTAATTTTGTGAAGGAGCTAGAGCAACTTTTGCAGACCATGGAAGGACAAAAAAAGACCAAGCAGCAACCTGATTCCGCCGCTACTGGCTGCTTGCCTTCTCCGTTTGCCAATTTCTTCAGCTTCCCACAATACTCAACACGAACTCCGGCCACCGGAGACGAGTATTTAGCTGAGAAGAACCAAAGTGAGTGGGGCACGGCCGACATAGAAGTGACCATGGTTGAAAGTCATGCTAATGTTAAAATACTGTCCAAGAAAAGACCAAAACAGCTTTTGAAAATGGTGGCTGGATTTCAGGCCTTAAGGCTCAGTGTTCTTCATCTTAATGTCACCACTGTTCATCAAATGGTTCTCTATTCAGTCAGTGTTAAGGTATAAATTAATTACTCGAATTATGGAAAAATTAACGACCCATTGGTCAGTTTTATTAATTTTTAATGATTGGCTTAAAAAATTTGCAGGTTGAGGAAGAGTGCCACCTGAACACAGTAGATGAAATGGCAGCTGCTGTGAATCAATTGCTGCATAGGATTCATGAAGAGGAATCTGATTTCAGCTGATATTTTTAATGTTCATTATCGTAAACCCTAATTTTGTTTAATCTTTCTTCTGTAATTGGGGTTGTTAATTATAATTACTTAAATGGACTTCAGTTCTTCTTCTTTTTTTTATTGCCTTGATTAATAATAACTACTTCTGTTAAAATCATGATTCTAATCCTGTAATATAATGTTAGTATAGGGGTGCGGTGATAGGCTTTGTCTAATCATGCATACAGTCCAGCCATACTATAAAGTAGTAATTAACTAATAAGCGTGTAAGGACAAATTATTTAACAACAATATTTATTTGTTATTAATTTTATGATAAAAGACGAGTACTAACTAGCAAGTACGTCAAGGAATCTTTTTAAGCCATAGAAGATTAAGTATGTCTTGAAATAAGAGAAAAATTGGTTCAATTGTAACAATAATGATTAATCATTTAATTGCTTGCTGCTCAATCAAACAAAAAATGTTACTCCTCCCGGTTCCTAATATTTATCGTTTTAAATTTTATACTTTGGTTTCTAATATTTGTTATTTTAAGATATTAATGCATTTTTTAACAAAATTTTCCTAATATATTCTTGTACTAATTAGGAAAGAAATTAAGTGTAAATTAATTTATAAGTTGGTAATTAAGAAGAGAAAGAATTTTATTATAAAGTAAAAGGGATAAAATAATCATTTTATAGTGCATTAAATGTCTTATTGATTTTGATGAAAAATCTAAAATAACTTATATTAGAAACTAGAGGGAGTATATCAGTATACAAATATGTGAAATATAATGAATGTATCATTAAGTCAGCTATTGATTAGGAGGGAACTCAAAGTTTTTTGTTTTCTAAGCAAGCTAAAACTCCATTTTCCTAAAAAAATATTAATTATATAAAAAGTTTTGTTTTTTTTAGTAAGAATGTAAATATTTTTTTATTAAGGTAAGAGCGTAAATTAAAACTGAAAGAAAGACGGTTTAAGAATGTTTTATTTGCAATAAGAAATATGTTTAAACATCCAACAAATATAAAATTGTACGGTACAATTAAATTTAGCCTTTTAAGTAGAACTCAAACTGTGAGAATCCAATTTACAATTCACTCTAAAACACAATAGTGTTGGCTTGAATATATGCTATCCTTTGATTGGTTTAATTGATGTATAAATTTATGCTTATAGTCAATGGCGAACCCAGGATTTTCGGGTTAGGGGGGCACACTTGAATAAGAAAAAACAACGATAATGAATGATGGACTGGGAATTATAGAATTTCAATGCATATTTTATATTTGTTTTACATATTTGAATTACAATTTTTTTTATAGAAATATTTTAATAAAGTTTATGAGAAAAAATTTCAATAATGATTTGAATCGACTAGTGTAATATTATATTTTTATGCTACATCTCACATTAATCTCTACACTAGTTACAAAATATTTTATGTTGAGTGGTTGCTAAATATACTACGTTGGAAATAATTTTTTTTCAAATAATATTGAAAATGGAAGAATTCGAATTAAAGATTCACATTATTTTATCAATCAATACTTAAAGAATTGTATCAATATTTACCAAAAGAATGAAAAGGAAAACAACAAATATATAAGTAAAAATATGAAATTTTAAAAACACAAAAAGATGATAATTTATATTATATATAAAAGTTTTATAAATTAGAACAATTTATATTTTTAAAAATTAAAATAAAAGGAGAATCAGTGATAAAAATCACTGAGGAGGGTTCCCTGCTTGTTAAATTTCAAAACAATCAACCTTTGCTAGTGAGGCACAACCCATATCTTGTTCAATAAGTGAACTGTAATAATTATAACCGCTAATCAAACCTACACTAACATTAACACTTTTCCGGTGGTCGGTGGGGCACGTGCCCCACCGCCCCCACCCCTCCCTCCGCCCCTGCTTATAGTTATTGTTATCACTATGCCTATTGTGAGCGTGACTGATGCCTATACTTCAAATTATATTAGTTTTGTAAGTTCTGAGTTCAGAAGCTAGTTGCCTTAGAAGTACCAGGATATGTCATTAGAGCTGTGGTTTCTCAGAAGCAATTAAAATATCAGAAGAACGCTCAAGACTCAGAACCTCAAGAAGCCCTTCTGGAGAACTACAAAGGACAACTTAGTCTTTCGACGCTAAAAGTCAAGAAAGCTGACCCTGCATTTAATGCCGCTGCACACTCTGTCCCCAAGTCTACTACAAGACAAAATTTGTTATGAAATCAGGAACAAAAATATTTCTGCAAATCCGATCTGCATTCGCCGTACAAAGTGGGTCCCCAAATCAACCTGGCA
>CATIWQ010120662.1:0-17750 GCA_949673415.1 Euphorbia schlechtendalii | reverse complement strand
TTAAAAAATCTTTGTATGGTCTTAAACAGTCCCCTAGGCAGTGGTACATGAAATTTGATGAGTTTATGCTTAAGTTCAATTTCACTAGAAGTAAATTTGATTCTTGTGTTTACTTTAACAAATTAGGAAATAATCAATATATTTATCTTCTACTCTATGTTGATGACATTCTTATAGCATGTAAAAGTAAAACTGAAATTGATAAACTTAAACAAAAACTTAACTCTGTGTTTGAAATGAAAGACTTAGGACCTGCTAGAAGAATTTTAGGAATAGACATTTTTAGGGATAGAGTCAAAGGTTATTTAGTCTTAACTCAAAGCAATTACATTGAAAAAGTCTTAAATAACTTTGATCTAAACTGTGCTAAACCTGTTAACACACCTATTGGAGCTCAATTCAAATTATCTATGTCTAAAGATAACTTGAGCTCAGATGAAGCTGCATTCATGGAAAATGTTCCATATCAGAATGTAGTTGGCTGATTTATGTATGCTATGGTGTGTACAAGACCTGATATAGCTTGTGGAGTGAGTTTAGTTAGTAGATACATGTCAAACCCAAATAAAACTCACTGGAATGCTGTAAAATGGCTAGGTAGATATTTACATGGTAATTCATGTCTATGTTTGCTGTATAAAGTTTCTGACAAAAGTGACATCAGTATCAATGGATACTGTGATTCAGATTATGCTGCTGACATTGATAAAAGAAGGTCTGTTAATGGTTATTGCTTTACTGTTGGTCACAATCTTGTAAGTTGGAAGTCTTGTCTGCAACATGTTGTAGCTTTGTCCACCATCGAGGCAGAATATATTTCTTTAACAGAAGCTGTTATGGAAGCTTTGTGGCTAAAAGGAATCTTGTCTGAACTTGGTATTAAATAGAATACTATCAATATTCACTGTGATTCTCAATCTGCAATTCATTTATGGAAAAATGATGTCTATCATGAAAGAACTAAACATATAGATGTTAAACTTCATTTCATAAGAGACATTATTGCATTTGGTGATATTTCTGTGATTAAAATTCTCACAAGTGTGAATCCTGCTGATCTTTTGACTAAAGTGATTGCTGTTGATAAATTTCAGGTTGCTCTCAACAAGTTGGGACTGGTGCAATTTGAATCTAAGTCAAATAGTGCCTCTCACTTGAGGTGATTCTTTTCTGTTGCCTTTTTTTGGGAGCTTAAAATGGTTTTGTTAAGCAAAGTTGGTACTAAGGGCCACAGGTGGAGAATGTTGGGTTATGTCCCTAGTTTACATTTGCAAGCCCGTGAGTTTGAAGCCCACAAGAAGGCCAGCCCGTAACTCAGCTGAGTATATAAACTCTACTTAAGTTTTCAGCTTTTAGGTTTTCTTTGCTTTTGTTTTCTCTTCTTCTGCCGTTCTCTCTTGAAACCCTAAATTTTTCTCTGAGGCGATTTCTTCTTGACGGCGACTGAAAACTTTCTGGAGCGTTTTTGAGTAGTGACTTAAGGCATTTGGTGTTCTTCTTGGTGGAGGACATCAACTTTCAGCAGAACTTCAGATTGAGGTATTTTTGTTCTGTTTTTTCTTTTCTTAAGTCAGTTTGCTGAGATCTTGCAGTGTTTTGTACATGCTAGCTGAGTTTCTTTGTATTTTCTGGATTCTTTGCTGAGTTTCATTTGAGGCTTGTATTTGTACGCTATCTTTTTCGTGGTCTTCAGTGCCTTTTGCTTAATAAAATTGCTCGCTCCAACAGTTGATTAGTCTGGGAAATATACCTCCCAGGATACCACTATAAAATCTTGTGTGTGTTGTTTAATTTTCGCAACTTAGATTAGTTCATTTTTGCATGATCTGTGTGCGATAAACTGAGTTTTAAACACTACACATTGAATAAAAACGATATTTTTAACAAAGGAAAAAGATAAAATTGCAGTTTCTTGAAATATTCCTTGGCAAAGCTTGTTGGTATAGCCCGAAGATTCATAAAGACAAACAACAACAATTTTTTTCTTTTATTTCACGTAAAACGTGACATTTCCAAAAAGGAAAGATTGTTTGAATATATGAATATTCACCATAGTATATATTTACCACCTACACGTTTTGGCTGCATTGCAATGATGGATAAGGAAGAAATGTTTGATTTGTGATAAATGTTTATTTCTTGACTGCATTTGCCTTTTCTTTAGTAGCCAATCTTTGTTTTCTCATCAGAAAGCTGTCTGCTTTTGCTGTGATATTTATTAAAAAAACCAAAACCCTAATGGGAACAATGTAATTACAATTATATCCTGGTCGAACAAGAGGAACTATATAAATCGTAGTATGCCGCTTGATCAAATATCTAGGTTTCGTATAAGGGACAGGGAGAAACACAATGAGAGTGTTGCGGCGGCGAAAGAGGGTAATGTATTCAATCTAAACTTTATTGTTTTTCATCTATATTAACAATAAATCTATATAGATCTTCCTTTGATGGTTGAGAAATTGAAAATGGTTTCAATTAATGTCAAGTTTAAAAACATGGGTTCGATGATATGGAGAATTATGATTAGATCTCTCCATGTAATATGTATATGCGTGCGTATGTGTATTTTATGGTTTAAAAGTAATTCGGCCTAAATCTTCTTATTTTCATGAATTGAAGCAAAAAATCTTAAATAATTTGGTTTGGGTTGTAACCAAATTAAAGAAATCTTAATAGATTCCAAATGTAAGTATAAAAGGTTTAATATGATCTACTACTACATTCCGATACGATTTCAATGTCGTTGTGGAACTTCAAAGTGCAGAGGCCACCTATACTAATCAAAATTATCTTCTTTTGGTAAGTACATATGTTTAAGAATAAAGATGGTCCTAACAACATAGGTTCTAAGAAAGGGAACAAAGGAGATTGGGTCCGAACCGGGAGCATGAATAAGGGAATTACATTCCGGGAAGAACATGTAAGTCGTGTTCATTACAATTGTCAATATGTTTATCATTTTCCTTTTTGTTTTCTTTTAAAGCATCGATCCAAGTGTAGTGTGACAAAAATTTTATAATTTGCAATCCAAATACAAATGAATCATTGATTTTACTCTCAACAATAATGAAGTAATTGAAGCGATGCGTGATTTATCAACTAGGTTTTCACTTTGGTAAATAACTAAGAAAGTACAAGTTGATTCATAAATGTCAATTTTCCTATGATTAGCCTAGAGAAGTTCATTTGATTATTATTGTAGACAGTTCATGGAAAGATATAGATTCTCCAAATTATGTATCATAACAAAACTTTGGTGAACCTATATTTTGGAATGCTGCATTTCATTGGAAATTAAGTGACTTGTTGGATGAAATAAAAATTGCATATTTAATTTTGAATTGAAAGAAGATAAACTTTTCACAGTTTCATATCCTAGAGTTGAATACAGAAGTTATTATTCTTCCTGAAATTCTCCATCGGTTAGTGATTCTATGAATATGGTAAAATGCTCATGTTGGATAGAATCACCAACCAATCGAGAATTTCCGAAATAATGGTAACTCCAGTAATCAAGTCTAAGAAATGAGATTGCAAAAAAATTATCTTTTTATCAAGTTAAAACTAAGTATGCAATTATTCACTCGTCCAATATGTCACTTATTTTCCAGTGAAATCCCGTCATTCCAAAATACTAGCTAGCTGAAATTTTTTTGTGATACATATCTAGGATCTAGATTTTTCCATTAACTTTAGTAATCAATTGAAATTTTCTAGGTTGATCATAGAAGAACAAAAATTTACGAATTACCTTGTACTTCCTCAATAATTCCTCTTAGTGAAAACCTAGTTGATAACTCGCACATCCCTTCAATGGTTTCATTATCGTTGAAGGTAGACCAAGCATTCTTTTGTAATTGGATTGAAAACTATCACATTTTGTCTCCTTGCATTTGACTTGATGCTTTGAAAGAGAACAACAAAGGAGAGGCTGAACTAGGTGACCACATTAATGAACATGATTTACCTGTTCTTTTCTCAGACCTTATTTCCTTAATTTTTTACTGCTCCCAGATCCAGCCTTATCCCCTTTGTCCGATAATATGAAATAATAGACTCACATAGAGGCTATTATGAGGAGCTAGCATACTATCAATGAGAACTTGGTGACTCAAAAATCACAAGAATTCGAAGCAAAAAAAGAAAAGAAAATAATTTATGTTTAATTTAAGTATTTTAATTTTCTTGTATATATTGTACAAGTTGGAAATAGACTTATGCATCCATCGAAAGAAATCTCGTACCACATAATAACTTTTTCTTGAACTCTATCATATGAGCAGTGAGAGATTTATTATTATTTCCAAGTGGCCAATGAATATAAATTAGTATGAAAGATTGCAGTTGAAGAACAAACGAAAGTATGGTTTACTTTGAAACATGGAGTGAATTCCAAAATTTTGAATGATATTCGATTACTTGTCATTTCCTTTCTGCATTACATTAAGATTGTATAGGTAACTATAAAATACAATCAAGTTAGTTGTATGTTCATAGCATCTTCAACCACTCTGCAAATTATAACTTTTAATTCTATTGTCCGAGATAGCTTAAATAACATAGCAAAGGGGTAGAATGCAGTTACTTGGTTCTTTTTAGGTTTTATAAAAATCTTCCCAAGTTCAGTTTTTAGATGCGTGTTGAGTATCTGTATGTTGAGTGTAGGTCTAAAAACTATAAACTACTCAACTTTGCTGACTTAGTTTATCTTCAATCTGTGTCGAGTACTTGGCTTGGATTCATTTTCAAGCTAAGCTTATAAAATAGAGAGAATGATGAAAGAGCAAAGATGCTATAAAGACAAATAACAAAGGATAGAACTTTAACACGTGAGACTTTATTCTGGTTCGGCTCTGAGCTTACCTCCAGCCACCGGATTCCTTTTTTGAGCTTTAATCAACTAGTGTTTCTTTCCTTCCTTAGGCAGAGAAGTCTTTACAATGGGTAGACTTTATTATAGAAAGTACATTTCTTTCTAACTACCACTCAACCATAGTTTAGGTACCCTTCCTAAACTGTCACTCAGATTTTGATTTACGAAATTGTAAACTAAGGATTTCAACTTATAAGAATTGTTGAATTCTTTTACAATGTTAAATTTAAGATTGTTTTTCTCTATTACAAATTGATTTGACAAATGAGTGTTTTTTTAGAATGCTTGAGTTGAGATTTCTGAATGTTGGGAATAATTCAGCAGTATTTCAGCTCTGAAGAAATTCGAGATGATTCACCAAGTTTGAATGTCTGCTTTAATCTTCTATTAATACTTGAAGGTCTTGGAAGTAGTCATTGCAAACTTTTCATCCTGACTTGATCTTTAATTTCTCTTCTCTTTACAACTTTTGAGTTTGTCCGTTTGAAACAAATTCCAGGTTGTGTAGAAATAGAGAATTCGAACGTTGAAGTGCGAGAATAATTCATTAATCTTGATGTGTCAAAATTCATTTTCTTCAACCAATTCCGTTATGATAAAGAGGCGTACGAGATGTAACATTGAAGCTTGTGATTTGTCTAGTTGTTGGTGTTGTAGAGTTACGTGGAGACATTGAGAAACGATGCATGTCAGACAATACCTTTTGCGTTGGACGCTAGCAAGGAATCTCCAACATTTCGTACTGACACCTTTATGTTGTGAGGAATACTTGAATATCTTCTTTAATTTCAACACTTTTTCTCCTGAAAAGCATCAAAGGTATATTCCGTCTGTCAAGACAACATTAAAAGCATATGTATCATTATTCTCTAAGTGTCAAAAGAACTCAGCTTTTGTTAAATAAAAGCTACTCAGCTACTTGAGTCTATATCATATAAATTATGTAATACTCAGCCTCACTCAGCTTTTCTTACTCTAAGCCATAACTTAATTAAACATACAGTAAACTGAGTTGTTTTTACTTAAACAAACTCAAGTAAACTCATTTAATTGAGAGTTTACTTAGTACTCAATTAATTTCACTATCCTAACCAGTTTGTTATTTCCAAAACATTTTAAGTATTGTGAAGTACTATGAACTTAAGTTCAACAATCTCCCCCATTTTGGAATAAATAACAAACCAGCTAGTAGAAGAGATTAATTGAATAAATAGTTTATAGATATAGGGATACCTAATAGATGATGTAAGACTCCCCCATGCTGAGTGAACTCCTAAATCAATGTATGTTTGCCACTTTTCTACTGATAATATAAAAGTCCTAAATATGAATACGTGTTGTCAGTACCGCTTATTAAATAGAAAAATGATGATAACTACAAGTCTACAGCTGCGATGTAGTTTTAAAAGATATCGATCCCATAGAGAAGAAATTTGGTTCTAAGAATCAACTAGAGTTATGGAACAAGAGAAAATAAAATAAGTTGAGGGTTTTGAATGGTAGACTGATGAATGGACAGATGCATGAACATATTAGAGAAGATGAAAAGCATATAGATATTCCCTAAGAACAAGTATACTAGAGTAAAATATGCAAAATATTCAAGAATGTTTTATGCACTAGATAACTTCAACAAACTCGGTTCTAGATGCCCAAATATCCTATAATTCACCTCAGAGCAACACATGAACTGACTTATCTAAATTTAGGGTAAACGAATTATGACACTTATAAAAACCTAGACAACAATAACACTATGTTTAGTACGGGTCGCTCTCACATAGCCATATTTAGCAAGTTACCACTCCAAAAATGTTGGCTCACTAAACAATGTTATAATCACAGATCCAGTGATTATACACAATCTTGTTAACCTCGAAATTACTCTTAAAGTCAACTTGAAAGCATATAACTTCATTAATATAAGTGACACAAGACAAAATAAATGTTATAACACATAGACATATCATTAACTTAGAATTAGAAAGTATAAGTGGAAAACAAAGTAAAGTTGTAAGGTATGCAAGTGAAAGCTAAAGTTGATCAAACCGTATCCACTCTTTAATGGGAGTCATCAATGCCTGCTTCCTGCTTCTACTTTGAATTCGGTCTCGATTTGTACAAAACTTCTGTTAGGATGCTATTCTTTGTGAATATCGAACAAATGAATGTTGAAGAACAAAAACATTTATTGATAAGTGCTTTGCAATTACACTCATGCAACAAATCGCTCCAACTTGTGGAGAAATCTAGTGATTGAAACTAGAATCGAATCACTTATACATTTTTCTCTCTAACACTTTGAACTTAGCAAAGTCTAAATAACTTTCACTCTCTATCTATCATATGCTGCTGCCATACTACTATGCACCATCATCCACGAAATTGGTTGATTTGAACCTCTATTTATAGAGTGTGAAAGGTTGCGTTTATTCCGACAAATAATCATGTCCGTTGGCGAAGGGTTGCATCATTTTCATGTGATTGGATGCAAGATTTCATCCTTATCTTCAATGGATAGGCACCTTTTCATGGTTACATTATCTCTAAAAGGTGTCTCTTCTTCCGGCGGTTGGAAGTTGAGAAGAGTTGATCAAATCCGTTAAGATTCGTGAGCATGACATACATGTCACGATCATGAATGTAATTTGATAACTGACTGTTTGTGAAGAATGATAAGTCATGATCACGATAGATAGTCGCGGGCGTGATTTGACCAATCGTGAGTAGGAATCACGATCGTGACATGGTTGTGCTTTTCTTCATGATTCTTCTTTGCAACTTTACCGATCTTTGACAACTTAGATCCTAAGCTAATTCCTTGCATTCCACGCATCTTTTTGTATCTTTTTCACTCTTTCTGCATAGAATTCCATCTTTAATCATTTCACTCCCAAGATTCACCTAGTTTCTACACTTGCATAAAAAAACAACTACATACCACGTGAAATCTTTCATATAAAGTATAAAATGACTCTAAACCACATCATTTTATGAGTAAAAATATCAAGATAATAAGTGTAACTATACACTTATCACATTCCCACACTTAACTTTTACCTTGTCCTCAAGGTAAACACAACAAAAGTGTATAAAATAGTAATTCAAGTTCGTACCTCATTTGGTGAAAGACTATTGTAGTGAGTGCCACATTCCCACATTGCATAAGGTTCAGGTAAAGTATACAGAATTTCCCACTAATTAGTAATGTGCAATTTATATAGTCTAGTTGCATACCTTTTCTCTTACTAGGGGGCCAACCGAATTGCGTCTTCATATAAGTGTTATATGCTCGCTCGAAATATTTCCTTCTCTCAAGTATAGTATAAAGTATAAAGGATAAAGGGAGCACACTTTGAAAAGATTGATCTCAAGGCATTTTTAGGTAACCTAGGATGCTAAACACTCTTAGTGGTTGCATTTTATGCTCCATACCACTCTCCTCTTTTTTTAGTGGTTGTATTTTATTCTCCATACCACTTTCTCTCTCTTTTTTTTATTTTAGCATGTGTTTTTGAAGTACACTTTTTCTTTTTCCACTCATTGAATGGTTGCAGTTTCTGCTCCGTACCATTTCTCACCTTTTGCATAACTCATTGGTTATCCTCTCTTTTTTTTATTTTTTTTCTCTCAATAACCTCATCCTTTATTGATCACTTTCAAAGTATTATGACTATAGTTTCCCTACACTTTAGACACACTCAATACTTATAGGACGTATTCGAGAATAGCATATAAAACTCACAGTAAGAACGCTACTAGATATTGCTCCACTCAAAACTTATCGGTAGCATTAAACTAAAACTATATAACTTATACTAATTCATGTTGCATTGAAATATATATAAACTTACTTGGAATGTTGCTATTGAATGTTACTCACCACTCATCCTTACCAAATGTTGTGCCAATCTACTAAAGCGCTCACACTCACAACGTGCGCTCACACTTGAAACAAAAATTTTTGTTCAAAATTTGCACCAACATCGAACTTGTAATACCTAACACTTGCAATAACCTTGGAATATATGTTAATATAGTATAGGTATGGATAAGGTATAAACAACACAAAATCAAGAAAATTTTTCATTCTTCGATTTTTTTTAATTTTAGTTGATTTTTTTTGGATTTTCGAGATTTACACAGGTGCCCCCCTACACTAGAGAACATAATGTCTTCATTGTGAGAGACTTAACTAAAAAAAACTAAACAACTAGTCTAAAATTTGAAAAAGAAAAGAAAAGAGTAAACCCGTTTGTTATGAAGGAGAATCTGGGGGACTAGGAGTAAATTGATAATTTTATTTTCTAAAGAACTATATTAATTTTTGAAGCTTTGACTTATTACTCTTCTTTAGAATTTTCATGTCTTTTTTCATTACTCCAAGTTCTGCTTGGCAATTGTCTAGCTTTTGCTGCATATCCACCTTCCAATCTTCCGGTGCTTCTTCCACTTCATCTTCATCTTCCTCTTCATTCATCGAAGCTTTGCTAGGACGAGGTCTAGCAATTCGATCTGATGGGCCAGCGGAAGTGTCCTCATGAGTTGAGATTACTTTCTTTGTGTGCTTGGAGTTGGAGTAAAAAGAAAAGATACCATCATTCTCTTGAAGATGTCTGGTATTTTTCAAGTAATTCCCATCCATATATCGAAAATACTTACCCGGTTGTTGATTATAGGGAAGTTCTCTTCGCACTCCCATCGCAATGGCTTATAATTTCGGTCACCCCAATCTTGTTCCTCATGCTTGTTGAGTTTTTCTTCATCATGTCCCATATGATATACATGAACTCCGCTTTTTGCTTCTTCATCGCGCAAGACAGAATAAACAAATCCCTCTTTTGGACCTTCATGTTCTCCACCTGAAAAAATACCAAAGTGGTGAGGTATTTGTGGAGTAGGAGAATACATTCATCCTTAATTAATTTATTTGGGGAACTCTTGGGATCGAAAACTCGCTTACTCGTCAAATCTGCCCTAACTCAATTTTCTTGAAACAAATCCGTCATACTTGATGAATTTTCAATTTCGAAACCAAACCAAGTATTCATCATATCTCTTGTAATTGTATACTATTTTCCTCGGTTGTGAAATTGAATAGTCCTCTTCTTAGTGTCTTCAAAGTCAAATGTCACAAGACATTCCAAAATCCACTCTCGATTTTGTGGAAATCACATCCCCACAAATTTGCTTAACCCAAGATTAGAGATATACATCCCCATCTGCTCATGGAGGCCCAATGTCTCCAAGAAAACTAAATCAAGAAAGATCATGACGGTTATTTCCAATTTGTTTAGAACTTGAAATCTTTTCTCTTCCTCACACGTCTAGATAAGAAAAGGACAACCGTAATCTTCTTGAAAATTGGGAGTTCTCTTCTTTGGTTGGTGGGTTGCTTAACATGAGGCATGATTGTGTTTGAAGTAAAGTTTGAAAAGGTTGTGAATTGTAGAAGAATATAGATATTTGTAAAAGAATCTGAACTTGAGAAAGACTTTTAGGAAGGTTATGGGTTCAACCTAGAGATGTTTGTAAAAGAATCTGAACTTGAGAAAGACTTTTAGGAATGGGTTATGTGTTCAACCGAGACCTTTATATAGAGTTCTAATAGGTCTCTGATTGGTTAAAATAGTCAATACAACCGTTTTCTCTTCAAACTAGCCATTAATGGCGGTTTCAGCCATCTGTCACGTGTTAATCGTGATCTACATTCCGTGTCGCAATCACGAAGGCACGTCGTGATCGTGATTTTCTTTAAAATAGGAACAGAAAGTTTTGCTGCATAATTCAAGAGCACAATCTATAATGGCGACCTTCTTTAATCCTTCTATTTCTTCAATTTTTAGACTTAGTACCTAGAAAAACTAAGAAAAACAAACGTATTAAATATAAATAATAAATATTCACTATTTACATACCTGGATTGATTATGGTGAATATAGTAATTGAACATCAACATCTTGTTGTTCAAATTTATTTGTGAGATAAGGTTTGCATCTTTGGCTATTGGCTCTAAATATTACACCATTTTTTACTTTCAATTCTAATGCTCCATTATCAAATACCTGAATAACTTTGTAAGGCCCCTTCCAACGAGATTTGAGTTTTCCAAGGAACAAGTGAAGTCTGGAATTATATAACAGAACTTTATCTCCAATCTGAAACTTCTTTTCTCGTAGTCTTGCAGCATGCCATCGTTTTGTCTTCTCTTTGTAGATCTTTGCATTTTCATATGATGACAAATGTAGTTCTTCTTACTCATTTAAATCCAACTTTCTTCTTTCACCGGCTTTGTGTAAATCCATATTCAAATTCTTCAAAGCCCATAAAGCCATATTGTGAGTGGATGACACGGAGCGATGGGCTGAGAGCCCGTGGAGATGAGAGGTACGGTGCACCAGGGTGTTTGAAAAGTGCACCGTGTCAGGGATCTGAGAAGGTTTAGATAGAAAGAGAAAATGTTTTTAGATTGATCAAACCCAAATCCGCCATCTCGTAGTGTGAGGTTGCCACTTGGATTAGCTCTTTCCAGGAACTAGATTCCTGTGAGGCTTAACGTCCAGGGGATGGCCCACTATGACATAGAGATTCGGGTTCGGGATAAGTCACTTATTTCTTATGTGATCACATTATATTACATCAATAGAAAATCGTATTTCTTAATTATACATATTTGCACTTAAATCATTTTCTGAGTTATATGCATGATTCACGTATATTCGAAAGCTGTAAACCATCCATAAAGCATTAAATAAATGCGGAAAAGTAAATTAATAAATTACAAAAATTGGGGGATGCAACCGCCCACCTAATCTATTGATTACATTTTCTAAAAAATATTTGCAATACCCGAAGGAAAATAAAATCCTAGGCATACATCTAACCTGCATCCATAAAGGTTAGCACGAGATATGGCACATATGTTTGATTTGATTTTGAGAAGGCCCATGTGGCCTAGTTAAAACATCGATGGTTTAAAGTTGTTATTTTAAATAAAAATGGTTCATTTTTGTTTACACATATGTTGGTCAATTTTATTAGTGAAAATGACCGCACGACAAAATGTGAGGCCTGTTATCTGGGAATAATTTGTATTCCTTTCGTGGGGGTATTCTAACATAAAAATAAAAAGGAAATAAAAGATGAAGAAGAAAATTACAACATTTACCATAATAATAAATGAAATAATTCCTAGGTCCACATATAAAATGGAAAGAAGAAGCAAAAAATGATGAGCACGGAATCCGTAGTTCTAGGAACTCAGAGGCTCACCCTTTCGGCATGAATCCACTTCTTTTATCCGTTTGATCCCTGGGAGCATTCCTTGTTCATTTTTAAGGTTGTAGTTTGGTTGGAAAATAAATGTTTATTTATCCAAACGATTATCAGACTCGGGCACTAAATTTTTTTTTTGCCCGAGAATATCTGAGGGTTTTTTTAAAAAAGAAATAATAAAAGAAATAGATGAAAGAGAGTTGATTTGAAAATCAAAAGTTTTGGAATCCAAATGTGTTTTGGATCTAAATTAATCAAGAGAATTTGAAAGAAAATATTTTTGTTGTTTTTTTCCTCTGAAAATCGGATCTCTGAAATTTTTCGATCCCCAATATTAAAAAATTCCCGGCTATTTATAGGAAAAAACCTAAAAATCCAAAAAAGGTAGGTGATTTTGGGGAGGAGGCTCACCAGAGAAATTCTGGTGAGGCTCCTCGCCAAATCTCTGGCGAGAAGCCTCGTAAAGCTCTTTGGTGAGCCTCGCCAAGCTTTGGCGACGCAAGCTCCGAATCTAGTTTTCTGCGGTGTTTTTCACATTTCTTTTGTGTATTTTCATAATTTTTAATTAATTTCTGGATTAAAGAAAAAAATTAAATAATTTTATTAGAAACGTCATTTTGAATTCAAAGACGAGGAAGATTCCCATTCGGAGATTTCCGGATAATTGAAAATCATGTGATTCCAGGATAAAAATCTTGAAAAGCCGTCATCATTGAACGCGCGAGCTGGTACAAAATCCTGTTCTCACAACTTCCCCTTGTGTGATAATTGCTGGTTGTATAACCAGTATGATCACACGAAATGGAGTGGAGGGATTGAGAATATACCTGACCAGTGCGGTTGGTGATTTCTTTATCCGCGATTGTTGATGATATGCGCCTTCCTTTCTGGTGCCGTATCTTTATAGGGTTGTTTATTTCCTTCTTTGGATCCCTAGGTATTTGGTGCCCCTTGTGGGCGGGTCGACCGTTTCTTTCTGTGGTGTCCTTTTAATAATCAGCAACCTTTTCTTTCTTTTGTTGTGGTCATTGTGTGCTCCTTGTGAGTTGACCTTCAGTCCATTAGACCTGGCGGGGTAGGGTGCCTAAATCCATTTCAAAAGTGACCCTATTAAGATAATCGTTTCTTTCTTCGATTGGAAAATGAGACTGTTTCTTTCTTCAACCATCAAGATAACCGTTTCCTTCTTCGATTGTATTTTGAGTTTCCTTAGTAGGATGTTGACTTGTTTCTTGTGACAAGTCAGAGAAAAAGATAATGTTAATACATTTTATGATGAATGTTTTAATTATTTGATTGAGTTTCTACGAAGAAAAACTTTTTTTCCCTTCAATCAAAAATTAAAACATGATGAATAAATGAGTTTAATGAAAATTCAGGGATGTCCTGAAGATTTCTCTATTAGTTTTGGTGGCTTTTATGATATTGCGATGTTGACTTCAGTCTTGAGTGGGCCATTGTCCTTCTTAGTACTTGCAGGTTCCTCAAGTGGAAGTGGAGTTTCTTGTTTACTAGAATGGTGTTGCCCCAGTTTGGCATCGTCTTTACTTGTAAATGACGTGATGCGAATGTAATGTATGCATGATTTTATGCATGAACAATATTTATCATATGATGTATGTTTGTCTGTTGTAGGTGTTATGGGCTTTGTTCATTGAAGAACCTTCTCTTGTGCTGGTGCATGGTTGCCACTAGGATTTGTCTTGTTAGGGATTCCATGGATGACTTCCTTGGAGTGACAACCATGGGTTCGTTGAATCAGATTCGAGTTCAGAGCTTGAATCTGGTTTGAGGAAAGTCTGGATGAGTTGTTGATCTCGCATTGTATCGGTGATGATTGTTTGGAAGCCATTTGCTTGAAGCGTTGGAGGTATATAATGCCGTGCATGTACCGTTCTGAGGAGGAGATGATGAATTTGATATTGGTTCTAACTTTTGCATAGACCACCCTTATGGGTTTTCAATCTATTGAACTTTGTCTTAATATTTGCCTGGACCACCTTTTCAGGTTTTCAATCCAATAGACTCTTTTTTACTTTTCATTTTTTCGGATCTTTACTTGCAATATTCTACCATTGGCATGCAAGTAATCAAAACAAACATATGCATAAAGCTTTAGCAAAAAAAAATAATTCATTGATGAACTTAACATGGGTATAAATGTTTCAAATGATTTGACTCTTGCCATCAATTAGCCCTCTTTGGTTTTCTAACCAATCTAGTTCTCTCGATGTCCTAAGTTTTGCTTGACCCACCTTTTTCGGGTTTTCAACTCAACGGACTATTCTTTTTATGTTTTGAAAAGAAGCCCTAATTTTTGCTCAACTAACCGAGTGTTAATTGACAAGCTAATTACAAATTTATCTTTTGTTAGTACTGCTTTTTATAGATTTATTTCTTTCACCTATGCGTGATAGCAATTGTGTAAGACTTGGTTGATTTGATAGATTGAATGCCGTCCATGTCCATGACTTCAATTGTTGTCTGTCTCATTCAACGTTTCTGATCGATTGGTTGGTGCTCATGATACTTTTCTAGCTTGAGGTGTATTCGATGATGGGTCTTGACCATCAGCATTTCCTTTTTGAGTTCAATTACTCTCCAATGATAGGTGATATGTCGGAGACTTGATAAGTTAATTCCATTGATGGTGAACGATTTTCGTTCAATGACATTCCTTCAACAATGTAATGATCGGCCCATAAGTGTTTGTGGGCTATGTGATGAAGTTGTTGATGTGCTCAATGATCTGACTCCTTTGTTTGTGTCTTTGGTATTGTACTATCTGTTTTGACTTTTCTGGGGCTTCGATCATTTCTTGATTACCCCACAAATGGTGGTGAGTCATGCGATGTACTAATGGTCTAACCCCTTCTTTGTGTCTTTGATATTGCGTAGGTTGTTTGAATTTTTTTTGCCTTGTTGACATTTCGACCCTATTCTGGCTTTGATCATTTTGATATTTTCATGCTCCGTTCCTTTGATTGACTTATTTAATAATCAATGGACGTTTCATGCTTGGAGATCTTTCTATCAACCTTTCATCTTTGTAGGATGAAGCAAATGCTATCACGCATCGTCTAAGTACATGTGTTTGTCTCTCACCTTCTCTCAAGAGTCAAATCATTTGAATCCATTTATAACCAAATCAATTTCATGACATGATGTGTCACATGTGCTAAAAAAATATTATGTATATGCTTATGAGAATGCGTGATGTCATTGATAGTGTATCAAGCAAATAAACAAAGTTCAATTTATTCAAAAATTCAAAGGCCACGTGGGCAAAGTAGCTACATGCTAATTTATTACATCATCAATCATGGGTTATTCTAGTGCCCCTTAGATGTGTCAATGGATTCAAAGTGCTCCATCCTCTCTACCTTCTCAAACACTTCTTGATAGCTGGAGAAGCTATCAGATCCAAATTTATTCCTATATGGTAGCAATGCACCATCTAACAGCTTTGTTATCATCTCTGGTAGGATCAAACAAGTCTATAGCCTGACCTGTGTAGCCATCCAATGTGCATAGTAGGGTTTGAAGCTCTCACTTTACTCATGCCTTATAGCCTCTTAATGTTGCATTGTGGTTTCCATTTGGGAGTTGAAGCCATAATGCCCCATCATTGCCCGAGAAAGGCTATTCCAACTAGTGGCTATGTCCAGCAGAAGGTGGCTGTACCATTCATTGACTGAATGGCCCAAGGTGATGATAAAGGTCTTAGCCATCATTCATTTGCTGACCCTTAATGCCCTCATCACCATCTGATAATGCGTCAAGTGAGTGTGTGGGTCACTAGATCCCACATACTTTGTAAACTGCAACATTGCAAAGTTTGGGGTAAGTTATCTTGATCTCTAACTATCAATTGTGCCGAGTATGGATTCATGAGATAGCCACCGTGAGTGGCCAAGAATTGTTGTCATAATTCCACCATTCTTGGTTATCGGAGGATGACATTCCTTGCGCTTGGATAAGAGCTATATTGTCCCTGGGGAAAGACTGCGAAATTAAGTAGTTGAGGTGCTTGGAACTATGAGGTAACTGACGTATTCCAACTAGAAATAGGCTATTGGGTCATTCCTTGGTAGAAAGGCCCTGGTGCGAATGCCAGCTGTCCAAGTTATCATAGGAAGAATTGATTCTAGTTTAGTTAACTTTGTTCTGCCCCGAACTGATAAAAGGTAGTAGGATTTGGGTACATTGCATATGAGGTAGGAGGTCCCTCTGTTTTAGGCCGGCTAGTTAGATTGCCATTGTTATGGGTGACCTCCGGGGTGGACACCACATTCTGAGCTCTCCCGACGTGTTGGTAAATGAGTGATGCTAGCTGTTCACTGTTGGTAAAGGCATTCAAGGCAGCTGCAATCTCGGCTCTCACTGATGACTACTGAGAATTTAATCCCGTAAGGACAAGATGATTTTATCCCGTAAGCACACTTGATTAATTTCTCTCAAGGCATTTTTAGGTAACCTAGGATGCTAAAACACTCTCAGTGGTTGCATTTTATGCTCCATACTACTCTCCCCTTTTTTCAGTGGTTGCATTTTATGCTCGATACCACTCTCTCATTTTTTTTCTTTTAGGCATATGTTTTTGAAGTACTTTGTACTTTGCACCCATTTTTGTGCTATGCTTTCTTTTCTTTTTTCACTTAATGAATGGTTGTAGTTTCTGCTCTGTACCATTCCTCACCTTTTGCATAACTCACTGGTTATCCTCTTTTTCTTTTGAATTTTCTTTAATACCCTCCCTCATCCTTTATTGATCAATTTCAAAGTATTATGGCTATTGTGCACTAACATCAAAATTGTAAATACCTAACACTCACAATAACCTTGTATAAATGTTAGTAAAGTATAAGAAGTGATAATGTATAATTAATAAACATATCAAGAAAAATTTTCAAATTCTTCGATTTTTCATTTTATTCAATTTTTTTGGATTTTACAGGATTTTTACAAATGCCCCCCCACACTAAAGAACACAATGTCTTCATTGTGAGAGATTTTATTAAAAATGAAAAACTAAACAAACAACTAACTAGTCTAAAAATTTGAAAAAGAAAAGTAAGAAAAGAATACCCATTTTTATTGAGAAGGAGAATCCAGGGCTCATGCTGTGATCGCGATGGCCTGTCGTGATCGTGATTTCCTTCAAAACAAGAATAGAAGGTTTTGCTATATAACTTCACGAGCGCGATCTATAGTCACGATCGTGACCTTCTATAATCCTTCACATTTCTTCAATTTTTAGACTTAGTACCTAGAATAACTTAGAAAAACAAACGTATTAAATATAATTTCCCGTTCTCCGGCAATTTGATCTCTAGAACGCACTTGCCTTCCCCAAAAAATTTGATCATTAGAATGCAATGGCGTCAAAAACTTGTTCGCCACTTTTCTACTGATAAGTTTAATAGTTTATCTACAAGATTCGGATATATATCAACAGTGCCAAAAACTTGTTCACGTGAAATATAGGTGTTGTCAATACCCCTTATCAAAATAGAAAAATGATGATAACTGCAAGTATACAGTTGCGATGTAGTTTTAAAAGATATCGATCCCACAGGGAAGGACTAGCTCTAAAGAT
>CATIWQ010120608.1:0-10395 GCA_949673415.1 Euphorbia schlechtendalii | reverse complement strand
AGCATCCTAGCAGAGGTTCTGTACGGGCCGAGACCGAATTCAAAGCAGACGCAGGAATTGCGAGAATTGAAGACTCCCATTAAAGAGTGGATACGGTTTGATCAACTTTAGCTTTCACTTGCATACCTTACAACTTTCTTTGCTTTCTAATTATACTTTCTATTTCGAAGTTTACGATATGTCTATGTGTCATAATGCGTATTTCGTGTTAAGTCTTTTATGTTAATCAAGTTATATGCATTGGAGTTAATTTTAAGAGTAGTTTCGAGGTTAACAATATCGTGTATAATCACTGGATCTGTGATGATAGGAAAAAATAGAAAAATGTCTCTGCTAGGGTTTCCTTTCCCTATCCATCTTTTTTGATTTTCCTGCTGGATTCTTGTTCTTTCAAGTCAGATTTTCTTATTCCTTTTCTTGATCATCTAGTTTCTTGGCTTTAGAGTTTCTCTAATGTTTTCTTGGCTACTGTTTGGTCATGGCAAATTGCTCAAATGTAGATTTTCTGGTGGCTCTTTTTGATAATCAATGCTCGAGTCTGGTAAGAAAGGCAGCTACATCGAAGAATAATGACCAAATCTTTATTCAGCCCTGATCCTACGCACAAGTCACAACTGATAAGATTCCGGTTCAGTCAATGTAAGCCATGGTCTCGGAGAAGGGAGGTTTCAAAGCAGTTTAGATTACTTAGGATATTTATGAGAATAGGGTTCAATAATGCACCTCCTCTCTCATTGGTAGGTGATCTTACCGAAAGGGAGTGTGCCTAGAAAGGTGGAAGATCTGAAATCACAACTTTCCAAGATTTGGGGTATTAATCACAGCTGGAAATTTATATCGATCGGTCGTGGTTATTATCATTTGATGCTTGGCTCTTTGGAGTGCAAGAATTTGGTTTGGAGTAAGGGTAGTGTAAACCTAAAGCCTGGGGTGTTCCGTTTATAGCCTTGGATAGCAGATTTTGACCCTTATGTGGCCAATACCACGAATGCACAAGTGTGGGTTAGATTTCAAGGGCTGCCATGGGAGTATTGGGACCCAAGAACCTTGGCTGAGATAAATAGTTGTTTCGGTGTTTTGCTTCGAGTGGATAGGGCAACGATGGAGGGAACTTTTGGACATTATGCAAGGGTTTTGGTGGATCTTGATTTATCTTGTACCCCACCGAACAAGGTTGGTGTTGAGAGAGAGAGGGGAACGAGATTTGGATTGACACAATCTTTGAGAACTTGCTAGCTTTTTGTAAATTATGCAATTCAGTTGGACATAAATTCTATGATTGTAGACGCAATGTCAAACCAGCATCTATGCACCAGCTTTGTGGTGAGAAAAAAGAGTTACCAAGACTGATGGAGAAGGCTGACCGTAATAACCCTCAACAATCTGCTAATCTTGAATTGCTTACTCAAAGTAAACCAAGACAGCAAAGGCTTCAGAAAAGATTGCAATATGAAATTCTAGCAACTACAGTCTTTAACAAGATTAAAGAGAGCCTTGATGGAGTCTCAAGGATGGCACCATTAGTGGGTACGTTGCATGATACAGAAAATACTGATGATAGTGACTCGGAAAATCATTCAAGTGGTAGGGAGGATGGGTACAGCAAAGATGATGTTTCTTTGGCTGCCAATGAAATGGATTCTATTGTGGGAAATGCTGTACATGAGAAGGTGGCCAATCCTAACGGGATAAATCTAGTGGTTCACTTGAAAGAAGGAATGAGTGTAGGGGTATTAACTAATACAAAAGAATCTTGGGAAGACTTAACCGAACGGGAGGAAGCGGGAGAATGGAAAATCGCGACGTGAAAAAGGAACAAGAAATCTATTTCTACATCGCTAAAATCATGATAGCCTTTTGGAAGGTACACTCAATAATAGCTCTCTTTTGGAATTGTAGGGGTATTCACAATGGGAATACCCAATCTTATCTTCGTAATTTGATTATGGAATACAAACCATTGTTTTTATGCATTGCCGAACCTATGGTTAATTTTGATAAAATTGCACCCTCTTTTTGGAGATGTATTGGTTTTGTCTTGGTTGATTTTAATGAAAAATGACCACCGTTGATGTGGGTTTTAAAGTCTGTTAGTTGCAATTGGAATCATGATATAAGTGGAAAATCAGACCAATTTATTGATTTAATAATTTGTAAGAACAATTATACGATAAATCTTGGTTTTGATTATGCAAGTACGAATATTAACCAATGTTCTAATTTGTTTCATGACATGCGTTTGGCTGCATTTAGGTAGGGGATTTTAATGCCATCTTGGGCAGCCATGAGAAGATGGGGCATTTACCGAATGCGCGATCATGTCGGGATTTCAAGGAATGCATCGACAATTCGAACCTGATTAATGTTGCAGCTGTTGGACCCTTTTTTACTTGGACCAATAACTGGGTAGGGGCTGATCGGGTAGACTCGCGTCTTGACAGAGTTCTTGTGGGTGCAGACTTTGCAGAGGGCAGTAGCTCGCTCATCTTTATTCAGACCATCATCCGATTCTTTTTACATCATCCTTTGAGGAAAAAAGAAACCTAAGATTTTGGTTTCAGTCTATATGGCTAACTCATTCTTCACTCCATCAGGTTATTGCTCAGCATTGGAATTCAGACTTTGCTCACCTTCCACCTTATCAACTGCTTTTGCTAAAACTTAAATCTCTCCGCCCAATTCTTCGAACTTGGAATAGGGAAAATTTCAAGAATTTTGAAGATAATATTTACCGCTGCAAGAGAATGCTTCTTGATATTCAGAGCCGCATCTCGATTGCTGGTATAAGTGAGGAATTGGCAGTGGAAGAATTAGATGCTCATTCTCAGCTTGAGTTGCATCTTAGGCAACGAGAAATTTATTACACAGAAGCGAGTGGTATTAGATGGTTAAAGGAGGGAGATAGAAACACAAAATTCTTTCATAGGGTTGCTAATGTCAGGTGGTCATCCTCGGGGATCACTTCCTTAGTTGTCAATGGAGTAATGTCTATAAACTCAAATGATATTTCAGCTCACATCATTGATTTTTACAGCAGCCTTTTCAAGGAGAACTCGGACATTAACGTGGACTATGGGTTGGTGGACTCAATTATCCCAAAATGATTTGATGATGCTGATAATCATCTTTTAACGGAACAGCCCAGCACAGATCTCATTAAGGAGAAGGTCCTTGAAATGGACTCGAATAGCGCTCCAGGACTGGACGGATTCACGGGCATCTTCTACCAAAAATTTTGGGACATTGTAGGGCTGATGTTTGTAAAGTTGTCACAGATTTTGTTTACTTCAGGATTCATGTTACCGGGATTAAATTCTAGCTTGATGATTCTCATTCCAAAGAGAGAAGGGGCAGACAAAGTGGAGGATTTTCAACCCATTGCGATGAGCAATATTTTTTTCAAGATCATAACAAAAATTATGCAAATCGGTTGGGAGGGATTGCGAGTAGAATCATCTCCGATAATTAATTTGGTTTTATTAAAAAATGGCTGATTCACGAGAGCATTGCAATGGCCTTCGAGGGAGTAAATATCCTTGATCAATGGAGCTATGGTGGGAACTTAGCTATGAAAATCGACATTCGAAAGGCATTTGACACACTTGATTGGAACTTTCTCTTTGCAGTTCTTAGAGCATTTGGTTTTTCAAGAGTTTTTATCAATTGGGTGCGAAGCATACTCAGCTCGGCAAGGATTTCTATCATGACTAGTATGGGGCAGAGGGGGTATTTTAGATGCTCGATATGAGTACGTCAAGGGGACCCCCTATCACCGATTTTATTCTGTTTGGCGGCGGATTTCTTGAGTCGGTTGCTCTCGTCTTTAGCAAGCTCAGGTTCGATTGGTCAAATGAGGTATACAATGGACACACTCTTTCCTTCTCACATGCTGTATGCGGATGACATTTTGGTTTTTTTGCAAAGCCTCAATCTCTAACATGGAAGTAATCAAGGATGCGTTCGAGTTATATGGTACAAATTCTGGGTAGCAGGTAAATTAGTCCAAATCTTGTATATATTTCAGCTCTTCTATCACCAAACAACACCAAAAAAATCTCTCCGAGATCACGGGGATCAATCATGGTGAATTCCCATTCACTTATCTTGGGGTTCCACTGTTTCGAGGGAGTCCTAAAGCCGTGCACTTGAGACTGATTTATCACAAGATTATACGACGATTTGCGGGGTGGATTGGTAGTTCACTTTTGATGGCTGGTCATTTGGTACTAGTTAAATTAGTTATTGGCATCTCCTTATTACATTCTTTTATGATTTATAAATGGCCGACAGCTCTTCTTCGAAATCTTGAATATGCTACACGTAATTTCATTTGGATGGGAAGTACGAATAAGTGAAAATTGGTAACGGTCCAATAGTCCATATGTAATAAGCCTTTCATGATGGGGGGAAATGGTATAAAGAAGCTCGTGGATATAAACAAGTCAATGTTCGCAAAATTCACATGTAAATTACTTACATGCCGAAGAGGATTCTTCAACATCTTGGCCAAAAGATTTCTAAAGAATGACTTACCTTGTGATTGGTTGACCAATTCTAACATTTGGAATTCGGTAAGGGAAGTTTATAAACAACTCCAGGAAATATAGTGTGGTTCCCCGGCGTGAACTCTAAGCTAAATTTTTGGAACTCGGAGTGGTTTTTACCTATGGTGGGAGAGGTTAAATTTATCAAAGGCTGATCGAGCAAAGCGAGCTGATTTTGTGACGGATTTCATGAGAAATGGGAATGGGCAGCAGCACTTCTGCCTTCTCTATTGCCAGCTATATGTGATGAAATTCGAGGGGTCTTTCTCAGCGAGAAACTCGAGGATTTGTGCTTTTGGAGACCGGCAAGTGATGGTATTTTTACTGTTAAGTTATTTTACCAGTGGTTGCAACCACAGCATCAACTATGTCATGTCTCTAGTTAGATATGGCATAAGACAATCGCGCCATCACACTCATTAATTTGTTAGAAAGTGATTCAAGGTTGCATTCCCATGCATGATGTGCTTCGTAGAAAATGCATGATTATTGTCTCTAATTGCATCCTATGTAACCAACACTATGAAGACGTAGACCACCTGTTCATTGGCTGCACCTTCGCGAGTGAATTGTGGGCTGCAATGCAGTCTCTGTTCGGTAGATCTCTGCCCAATGCATTAACGGTGACTGATTTGATTAGCAATGCATTTAACTTACGCTTAAGCCCTCAGATACAAATCTTATGGAACTCGACTATTGTTAACGTCATTTGGTTGATTTGGCAGACAAGGAATAGTTACGTCTTTGAGGATAAATGTCCAAACTTCCACATTAAGTTATAGCAACTTTGGGAGATTTTACGCCGAACGGTTTGCTTGGGCTTCGGAAACATATGGAACTCATTAGTTGAGTTGAAGATCCTTCAGAACTTACATCTTACTCCTCGATTTCCATGGGCTCCTAGAATAGTACCAGTCCAGTGGTCTCAGCCTCTTCTTGGCTGGATTAAAGTCAATACCGACGCTTCTTCAAAGGGAGCACCGGGTCCATCGAGATGCGGTGGGGTGTTTAGGGATTTTAATGCTAATTTTATATTGGGTTTTACTTTTTACAGGGACACTAGCATTTGCTTTTGTGGATGAGCTGGAGGCAAGTATTCATGCATTGAAGTTGGCAGTGGCAAGAGGATGGACTCAGATTTGGATTGAGAGCGATCCCGCATACGTGGTTCACATGCTCCGCACTAGGAGCAAACGGGTTCCTTGGTTTCTTATAGCTGCTTGGACCGAGAGTTTATGAATTATGAAAAAAATGAATATATTGGTCTCACATATTTTTAGAGAAGGTAACTCGGTTGCGGACGCTCTTGCGAATCACGGACGCATTTCAACAACCACTACGGAATGGCATCAAGCACCACATTTTTGTCGAGGCTATTTGTTTCACGATTCAAATGGTTTTATCAATTATCGTTTTAGATAGTTGTTTGTATTTCTTTTCTTCCTCCTCGGATACTCATTTGTATTCTTTATTTTTATTTTAATAAAAAAGAGGGGTGGGTGTTTTGCAGGCAAGCGATCGCATCAACCTTGTTGGGACGATCACCCTGAAATTTTCACCCACCTCAACCTTTTTTCGAAGGAGGGACACAATGTTCCTCCGGAGGTTTTAAAAAAAAATCACTAGATCTGTGATATAAAGTTGTTTAGTGAGCCAACATTTTTGGAATGGTAACTTGCTAAATGTAGCTATGTGAGAGCAACCTGTATTAAGCATAGTATTGATGTTGTCTAGGTTTATATAATCGTCTTAATTCGTTTGCGCTAAGTTTAGAAAAGTCATTTCGTGTGTTGCTCTGCGTTGACTAATTAAACATCTGAATATTTAGAACCGAGTATGTTAAATTAGTTTAGTGAATCGTAACATATTTGTTGAACTTGCATGTTTTCTCTGCTATCCTTATTTCGTAGGGAAAATCTATATATTTAGATTCTCTAATCTTTCATACCTATATTTACTCATTCTCCATTCTAACTCTTCTACCCAAAATATGAAACTTATTTTATTTTCTTTATTTTATCTTCCTTGTTGATCTTTAGAGCTAGTCATTTCCTGTGGGATCGTTATCTTTTAAAACTACATCCCAACTGTATACTTGCAGTTATCATCATTTTTCTATTTAATAAGCGGTATTGACAACACCTATATTTTATGTGAACAAGTTTTTAGCACCATTGATATATAGTTGAATCTTCTATTTTTCCTTTTCGCGTTCGCGACTGTCTATCGCGCTCGTGATTTCCCAACAAACTTTCTATTTCTTGCTTTTAGTATACTCACGATCGCGATGTGAGCGAAAACAGTAGCGGTTTTCTCTCAAATTCTACATATAGGGTTTGATTCTCATAACTTTTCACTACAGATATCTGAAATTCCTTTTCTTGCAATCAAAACTTCTATTTTAAACCTCGTAATCAATCAATCCTTTTTCATCAAAAATGGTTCACTTAAACAAATCTGTTCTTATTCCTCCTTCAGACCTGCAAGAATGGTATGAAGCACCTTTTCCTATTCACTCTTGAGAGGAAGGTGATCTTTTCGAAACCATCAGAGATGTAGATTTCACTAGTTCTTATGTCATTCATAAGAATAGCTTCACTCAATTAGGAATCTACGAGAGGGTAATGTATTATCTTGGAATCCTAAACATGGTTCTCTATTCCTCTATGAAATATTAGGAACAGTGAAGATAACTGTAACGAAACGTTGATTTCGTTAGTATGGACGAATTCTAAGATGAACTATTTGGAGTATCGATATCAAGGAAAGAAGTATAAACTGTCAAGGAAGAAGTTGGAGCAGAATTTAGGGTTCCTGGTTGGGATCCACTACCAACATGGAATTTCCTTACTAGAAAAGATAATTACAAACAGGAATCTACCTATAGTCGATGGATCCGCGACCCCTGTTTGCTTGCTTTACACTTCTATCTAAGTAGAGCGCTTTGCGACCGATCTAGTTCTGACACGGTCATTCTTGAAGAATTTTTTTGTTTTGGAAGCGATTTGGATTGGCTTACTTGTGGATGTATCCGGGATTATGATGGGGACTCTTATGTCTATCGTAATTGATCCTGGTAGGATAGCATACGGGTGTCGAACTATGGCAAATTTGTTAGGATAAATTGGGAGATTACCTTGTTGTGCAGAAGTCTTTACTGACGAAGATGAAATTCCGGAGTTAACTACAGAAATTTTCTTCAAGCAAGGATTTCTAACTAAGTGCATAAGTGAGAATGGAATAACCTATGATTGGAAATCGTTGGACGAACGAGTGGAAGCCGATAAAAAGCATGACAGATAAATTGCTAGGGAAGAAAGGAGTAGTTCAGCCAATCTTAAGAGAAAGTTGAATGAATTAATGGAGGAACAAATCTCTATTCATCCCAAAATTAGCAATATCCATATTTTGGTATGTGATGTTGAAAGGGATTTGTGAGAATCACAATTTAAGATTGATCAGATGATTGAATCACTAACTCCAAATGAATAGTTTCCTCTCCTTTCATGATTTAAAAAATTTGTATTGGTAGATTTGTTTTGTGTTTCATATTATTTGCTTTTTGTGTTTGTTGATTGTCTTCTTTTGTTATGTTTGCTTGTAAATATTTGTTTTTATAAATGAAAATAAATTTGAACAACAAGACGTTGATGTTCAATTGCTGTCATCACCATGATTATTCACGGTATAATAGTAAATATTTATTGTTTATATTTAACAAAGTTTGTTTGTGTTTGTGTTTCTAAGTTTTATAGGTACAAGTCTAAAAATTGAAGAAATTTGAAGAATAAAGAAGATCACGACCGTGACTCAATTCGCACTCATGAAAACTGGATATCAAAGCATTCTGTTTCTATCGTGAAGAAGGTCACGATCGCGATTGGCCTTCGCAATAGTGACACAGGTAAAATATATCCGTTACAGATTGTGAACTGACACGCGACAGATGTCCTTAACTGCCATTAACGACAAATTTTGAGCCTAAACGGCTGTAATCCCATTTATGACCAATTAGAGACCCATTAAGCCTCTATAAATAGATCCAAGTTAAACCCTAGCCACCACACCTTCTAAAAAGCCTTCAAAATTTCTGATTTTCTCATCTTCTTCATTCAAGCATCTAAACCTATTCAAACCTTTTACTTCAAAACCAATATGACTCATGTGAAGAGAGTAGCATAAAAGAGAGGAGCACAATCAATTCAAGAAGAATTTGATTGTCCTTTCCCATTGAGGACAAGAGAAGAAGGCAAGAGATTTCAAAAGCTAAGCAAATTGGATATCACCGGGATGATATTCCTTGATTTGGTCTTCTTGGAAACTCTTAAACTCCGTGAAGAGATGGAAGTCTACCTGTCGAATTTTGGTCTTACAAGATTTGTGACTATGCTCTTTCCTCAAAATCGAGATTGGATTTTCGAGTGTTTGGTAGCATTCGATTTCAAAAATTCAAGGAAGAGGGAAATACAATTTCCGAATCAAGGATAACAATACACCGTCACAAGAGAGATCATGGATGATTAGTTCGGTTTCGAGATTGCTAATTCATCTAGCATGACAGATTCGTTTCAACCTAATCAAGTTTGGGAAAATTTATCGGGTAAGAGAGTCTTCGATCCCAAAAATTCTCCTAACAAACTCATTAAGGATGAATGCATTCTTCTTCTCCACAAATACCTTTCCACTTCGGTATTTTATCAAGTAGGGAATACAAAGGTCCAAAAGAAAGACTTGTTTTGTTCTTTCTTGTGCTTTGATGAAACAAAAGCGAAATTCATGGATATTATATGGGATATGATGAAGAAGAACTCGATGAGCATGAGAAGCAAGATTGGAGCGGCCGAGATTATCACTGCCATAACCTTGTGAACTCCCCTATATTCAACAACTGGGTGAGTATTTTCGCTAAATGGATGGGACTTATTTGAAGAACACCGGACTACTCCAAGAACACAACGGTGTATATTCTTTTTACTCCTACTCCAACCGCACCAAGAAACTCAATTTGACTCAAGAAGATTCTTCTGTCAGACCATCAAACCCATTCGTTAGCCGTCGCGAAGGAAAAGCTTTGATGAATGAAATAGAAGAAGATGATGAAGAAGGCGAAGAAGCACCAGAAGATTGGAAGGCGAGCATGCAACTTAAATTGGATAATTCCCAAGAAGAACTTGGAGTTATGAAGAAAGACATGAAGATTCTAAAGAAAAGTAATAAATTGATGCTTCGGAAATTACTTTCATTCTTTAGAAAACAAAATTGTCAATTCACTCCTAGTCCCCTGGATTCTCCTTCGCAATATAACGGGTTTATTCTTTTCTTTACTTTGTCTTTTTCAATTCCATTTTTAGACTAGCTTTAGTTTAGTTTTTTTATTTTTATAATGTCTCACAATGAGGACATTGTGTTATTTAGTGTGGGGGGACATTTGTAAAAATCCCGTAAAATCCAAAAAAATTGAATAAAAATGAAAAATCAAAGAATTTGAAACTTTTTCTTGATATTTTTGTTAATTATACAATATCACTTCTTATACTTTACTAACATTTGTCCAAGGTTATTGTGAGTGTTAGGTATTTACAAGTCTGATGTTAGTGCACAACATTTATCAATTTGGCAAGGATGAGTGGTGAGTAATATTCAAGAGCAACATTCCAAGTAAGTTTCGATATATATTTCAATGCAACATGAATTAGTATAAGTTATATAGTTTTAGTTTAATGCTTCCGATAAGTTTAAGTGTAGTAATATCTAATGGTATTCTTACTATGAGTTTTATATGCAAATCTCGAATAAGTCCTATAAGTATTAAGTGTGTTTAAAGTGTTAGGAAACTATAGCCATAATACTT